>VYXB01002889.1:539753-573514 GCA_013397135.1 Pachyramphus minor
TGGGGAGTGCGTCCCAAGTTCCCGGGAGCTGTCTTCGCCATTCCCGCGGGCGCTCGCTTCTGTTGTGTCTAAGCAGCCGCGGAGCTTTTAGTAACTCTGCAAACGCGGGCATGAAAAGGATGTCTCGGTAGGGCAATGAGGCATGAAATCCCGCTGTTCCTTTACATAGTAGCAACATCCACATGAAAGGGCAAACACCCGACGTGCCACCAAAAATAATTGCAGAGATGGCGGATGTTGGCGTAAAAAAGAGCTGGCGCCGGTTTCTCTTTCGCCACGGCCCTTTCCCGCACGCAATCCCGCGAACGAACCAAACCACCTGCACTTTCCGTGGGATTTAACTGAGTGGAAAACTGAGTGATTGACACTGTTAGCTGCTAAATATAAGGCAGCTGGGGCAAACTCCACCCGCGAGCATAAGCGGCCTCGGCTCCGCGCCGGGAAGGTACTCGCTTTTTCAGGCCCGCCGAGCTCGCAGTCTGTCCCTAAAGGAAAGCCGCAGCTACTGGCGCCCTCAAAACCTTCTTTCCTCCCTCCCTGACCTGCCGCTCCTCTCTTCCTCGGGACATAGCAACATCGTGCTATTGCCGCCTGGAAACCCGGCGCCACGGTGAGGGTCGCGGCTCCACGCTGGCCCGAAGGGGAGGCGACCCCTCGCCGCTTTTATCATTTTGCGGCGATGTGGCTAATCGCTTCCCGCGTCTCTCTCCGGCAGGTGCTGCCGCAGCGCTCCCCGGAGCCCGGGACGGGCAGCCGCAGCCTTGGGCGGCCAGGCGGGGAGGCTGCCCTTGCCCCGATTCGGTGCGTGGTAGGGGTAGGGGCAAGGGCAGCCCCCTCGCCGCCCCGCTTAGCCGAGAGGCCACAAGTTTTCGGGGCTGCTGAGCGACCGCGGCTCCGTTGTGCTCCGAGAGCCAGGATAACGCGGCAGTGTCCGAGCTGGTGCCGAACCCTCGCCGCCCCGCGCCCGGCCTCTTTCGGCCAGCGTCCTGGCAGCAGGAGTGGGAGAAAAATGTTCCCAGGAAGGTGGCAAAGGGGACGGAGGGGGGAAAAGGCAGAGGGACGGGCACCAAAGTCGAAAGATTAAATTTCTGCGGAGAACATACCACTCCGAATGTGTTTTGTCAGGAACCCGGAATTTGAAAACACAAATAAACGGGGTGGGGAAATCCTAAACAAAAGCGAAATAAAACCCGCTTGCTACAGATCGTCCGGTAAGCGAGGCGCTAAACTTCCTCCAGGTCATTCCCAGAAGGGATTATCGCCATGCTTGGCTCCCGTCCCTGGAAGACCGCTACCCCTCGGCACACCCGTGGAGCCCAGCGGGACGGGGCGCCCAGCGCCGCTCGCCCGGACGGACGAGATTTATACCTTTACCGGGATTGGAAAACTCTCCAACACAAGTTCGTGTGACCGCTAAAAGAACCCACACACCGCAAGAGTGGCAGTGAAGGCTGCTCGCCACCGCCTGGGGCTCTGGAGTACGGGGCGGAGGGATGGTGCGGCTCTGATCTTAGGGGCCAGGGGGAGCAAGGTCTTCCCAAATGCCCGGTGACGGACAGCGGGGCCGCCTCCTGCCTCCCCCCCACACACCTCCTCCGGCGGCATGGGAGGGCTGGGAGCCTGATGGCATTTCTTTCTCCCGGAGGGAGAGCTCTGAGGATGCCCGGGGCCCCGCGCCGCCCCTTCCCGGCCCTGTGCCGGTGGCATCGACGCGGCTCCTCTCCGCCTGCCGTGATCCGAGGGCGGCCAGGACCCCGCTGCGCGACGGCCCGCTCCTCCGCACGGCTCCGCGCCCCGGCGGTGGGCGGCCCCCTCCCATCACCCTCGGCAGGGCGGGCCTTGCCGGGGGCGGGCCGTCGGGCTTGAGGCTGTGCCGCGGCGTGGGAAAGCGCCTTAGAGAGGGTTTGCTCTGCTGGCGGTGTGGTGCTGTGCTGGAGCCCCCCCGGATTTATTTATTTCTGTCCCCGCCCCAGCTAGAAGCTGCGCTGCGCCTTGTGCTCACGATGAAGCGACCTTGCGAGGAAACTACCTCAGACAGCGACATGGACGAGACTATAGACGTGGGGAGTGAGAACAACTACTCGGGGTAAGTGGGGCACCCCCGGGGCCGCCGTCTCCGTCAGTGGCACGGGCCGGGGTGCGCCCTGGGATGGGGCAGGGAGGGCGGGAATCCCGGCCACCCCGTCGCGGGGAGGGGGTGGCCCCCTGAGGGCAGAGCTGGATGCTCTTGTGTCCCCCCCGGTCAGCTGGCAGCTCGTTCTTAGCCCACCAAATCTTAGCCCCCCCGATCTGACTGCCCGAGCCTCGAAATTACGTGGAGCACTCAAGTAGCTTGTGAGCCACTGGGCTGCCGTTCCTTAGCTTCGTTTGATTTGCCGTTTTCAATCAGATCTTTTCCGAAATCGGTCCTGAGCAGGCCGAACAACCTAAGGGAATCGGTGCCAGTGAGAAATGATCCATGGAAAGTAAGCAGGGATTCACAGCAGTTGAACTTCAGCAGACCCGCCGTGCAAGCCGAGGGCGAGCAGTGGTGTTTTTGCCCCGGCAGAGCCGGGCTGGGCTCGCTGCAGGCACGGTGAGGGGCTTTAGGACTGGTCCTGCCAATTTAGAGGCTCATGTACCGGACCTCCGTCTCATCCGCATCAGTTGGCCAAATGACTATTAAAGCCTAGTGGATTTTTTTCACTCGCTCAGAATAAAATAAAAGCCTTTTCATACTCGCAGGTAGTACAGGTTTAAAAGTGGATTTTGAATTCTGCTTTTGATGACGAATGATGCGACAGACCCGGGCTGGGCAATTGGCATTGTACTTGAGCATCTATTGATTCGCATAGCAATGTGCAGGAACGTCAAAACCTAGCAGGCCTGGCAGAGGTTATGTCATTGTGTATATGCACTTACCACTTCTGTTGGTATATAGAGATGGTTCACATGGGCTTGGGCTTGGTTCAAGCCTATACAGGCCTTATATGCAAAGAAAACTAAAGCCACTGTGCTGGACAGTGAATTGTCTCCGGGAAAGGACTTTATTTCCAATAGAATGTTCTGTCAATTCAAAATATATGCTGGGGCAGTCAAAACGGAAATCTCTCTCTCTTTAAAAATAATGTGCAATGCAAGGAATGTTTTCTAGGCATTGACAATGGCATGAGACGGACTGCACACATAATATAGTGACCTGATGTGTCTTCAAAGAGTGTTGTCAAGTTGTGCAACACCTGACATACTTTTATTGTTCCACAGGCAAAGTAATAGTTCTGTCATTCGATCGAATTCACCAACAACGACATCTCAGATCATGGCCAGAAAGAAAAGAAGAGGGGTATGTTGCATTTAATTGTTTTTGCATCTGACAATTTGCACGTGTGTCCTCCAACATTTTTTATAAACTTAACATGTTTTGTTTTTTTGGGAATAGATTATAGAGAAAAGGCGCCGTGATCGTATAAATAACAGTTTATCAGAGCTGAGGCGGCTTGTGCCAACTGCTTTTGAAAAACAAGTAAGCCCTTTTTTTTTTTTTTTTTAAACTCTGTATCTCATCTGGCAATGTTAGTTCTCTTGTAAATCTCGTTAAAATAATACTGTATGTGTCCTGATCTGGCACAAAGCAGGCATTTCAATAAAATGCTTTGTTGTGGCAAAAGTATTAGAAACATAATTCATTATAAGGCTGAAAAACATTTCCATTCTTTGGCTTGTTTTTCCCTTAAGGGTAACTGTGTTCATGTTGCCTCTGTTCTTTCAATGAATTCCAGTAGTGGCTTTGTTGAAAATGTGCATTACTCCAAATTTTTTTAAAAACTACACAAATGCGACACAACTCTCCCAAACCTGTACATAAATTATCCTTCTGTTTAAATCTTTAAATGTAATCTGCTTTGCCCCTACTTTAGGAAACCTTTATTTTTAAATCTTGTCATTGCAAACTAATCAATACAGTTTCCTTAGAAGGGAACAGACAGTCTGAATTATTCACATTTTAAAATAACTCTTTAGAACCAGGGCATGAGGAGGTGGAATAGGCCCATGTTTTGTGGGCTAGTAAAGTCAGTGATATATTCGGACTTTCAGTGAGAAATACTGAGCAGGAAAACTGGAAGGATCCAGCTAACTTTGGCGCAGTTCCTTGGTCATGAAATTTCAGACCAAAAACTTAGAATACAATCTGTTCTTTTAAAAAAAGGCTTTTTGTTTTTACCAATCAAATTAATTTTTTTCAATATCCCGATTTTTATTTTTTGGGCTTTGATTCAATATTTAGCCTTGTTCCTGTTTTTCTGGATGTGTCTGAAGATCTATGGATGTATGCAATTGACACTGTGTTTCAATAAAAAGGAAACATGAAAATAAATAATCTGACTTCCTTGTAACAGTAAAATAAAAAAACCCAGAAAATAAAATCTGAGAGCAGGATTGGGAAGTGCTGAATGCCAGTGGTAACTACGTGGCAAGCACTGCACTGTTTTAGGCCTGTTCCATCCCTGACCTGAAGAAAAGCTGGCTAAAACTGAATTTAAGTATTGGTGAGAGCATCACTTGTGTCACCTGCAGTATGATTTTAGTAACTGGTAATTGTCACTGTGCCCTTTCGTTGGTACTGGCAAAACAACGACAGAGATATTTTTATCTAGATAAACGGGCAGGAGACAACAGTTGTTTGTCCCATTTTATTGTTTATTTCTTGAAAACCACAAACATTATAAAACAAGTCCTACAAGAGGCTTTGGAAATTACCCAGCGCCATGCAGTTTTTAGCTATTAGTCACTCTCGCTGAGACAGCTTGTACTGTGTCTATGGAAAAGATGAAGTCTGAGAAAACTACAGGATGTAGTTACACGTAAAATGGGGAATTCTGGGCAAAAATTCACACGCACACCAACCTTTGTACGAGCAAAGCATTGGAAGCAATAAGCGTATTGAAAAAAATGTATTGGCATAAAAATGAGCACGTGCTGTATTTGGATTAGAAAGTCTCACCATTTTTATGCAATATGCCAAGGACAAAGTCATCAGTCCTTTTCCAGCTCCTTGACATTCAGCTCACTGGAGTTTACAAGTTGGAGGTTTAGTTTCGCTTCCACCTCCTTCCCTTCTCAAATCACAGCACCGCTCTCAAGACCACAGCAGAGATGGGTGCTGTGAGGGAGGGTGTAAGCCTTGCCTAACTCGCACACGTGTTAACTGGGTGAAGCCAGCTGAGACAGTGAGGTGGCCCAGATGATAACTAAGAGAAAGAAATTCGCTTGCAGGATGTGATCCACTGACAGCTTGTTTTAGCTGATGCCCAGGGATGATCTCTTTCCTGGAAATAACATTTGTGTTGTCTGGGAGTGCTCAAGGGAATCCTACCACCCAAAAAAGTTTTACTTATATAATGATACTACCTTTTGAATTGTATTTTACACTTTTTCAGTACTTGTTGTAGCTCTGTGAGCCACCCCCAATATCAGAAAAGATTTTTATTGACAGAGGAGCTACACCCTTGCTTTTTCACAGTAGTTAGTCCTTACAACTAGGCCTCTCATTAACTTAAAATACTGTGGACTGTGCAGCTGTTTTTTCAGTTGAGAATGAGAATTAAATATTCAGCAGCCAAATAACATGCTGAAAATGAACAGGCAATTAAGAGAGGGATAGTGCTGGGTGTGTGTCCGCAGGGACATCTACCGGTAATAGCACAGAAAGTAATGTTGCAGCAGGGTCTTCATCAGTGACCATACGGACCTGTCCAGTCAGCTCTCCATTTGTGTTTGTCATTAAAAAGAAGTCCAGGAAGTTACATATTTCTCTCATTTCGTAAAGATGTCATCCTACACTACCTTCAAGGCCAGAGCTACATTGAGCTATAGCCTTAATAAAGCAAAATTCTGCTGCTGCTTATGTCACTAGATAGGAGATGACATTCGTGCTTAGACAAAGTCTGGGAAGCAGATGCTCACAAAAGAATTAAGCTGAAAATGTGCTAATGATAGGGGAAATTGAAACCATAAGGCTGAGCTCAGTGGAAAGTATATCAAATTAAAGTTTCTAGTACCCTTAAGTCTTTATTTATATGTTTCTCTTATCTCAAAGGGATCTGCCAAATTAGAAAAAGCGGAAATACTGCAAATGACAGTGGATCATCTGAAGATGCTGCAGGCGACAGGAGGTAAAGGTAAGGAGACAATGATTTCTTTTCTAATATTTGAGGAAATCTCAGTAAAAAAAAAAAGTGCTTTGAGGAGCTGTGATAGGCATTTCCAGATTAAAGGAGTGGAAATCAATGCTAATGGCAGGATTGAACTCGTGGGAAAGAACTACTGGGACAAAAGAAGCACTTGACCCTGGGCTTGTGTTTGCTTTCATAACACTGTGGGAGTAAAGGCTTCATTCACAAGCAGCCCAGTCAGAGATTTGTTTGGGGTTTCCAAAGAGCACTGAAATCTGCACAGGGAGACAAAACAAATACACAAACAGCAAACATAAACAGAAGGTTTGTGGCAACAATTGTATAGCACAAAACCGATGCTAAACCTCATTATCCAGCAGCTATACCGAAGGAAGTGGATGGAGAGGAACTTTATTTTTAAATATTTTCTTTGTTCTGGAAAGGCTTTTCAGTGCCAGGTTAGACCGTCTCATTCACCAAAATGATACCCAGTCTTGCTCTGTACAGCTCCAGGTATCTGATAAAGCAGACAGACAGGAGGCTAGCAGTGTCCTCTGCACTCGTATGTCTGTGCTACATTTGTGTGTCAGAGGCCTGGGTAGCGCCCTGTTAATGGGTGCTGATGTGACACAGTGGCTGCACTGGCTGACCCGCTGGATCAGCCGACTGCCGGGAGTCGAACGTACCTCACTTGTGCAAGATGACAGTCCCGAGGCTGGAGGCCAAATGATTTCAGCCACCCACGAGGTGTTCTATGTAGTCATGATTTTGGAACTTATTTGGAGCGAAAAACTTGCCGGCGTCCTGTAAGCACGGTCCCACGTCCCATGCCATCAACTGTGATCGTTGTTCAAGTTGTGGTAATGGAAACCAGCTGATTCTTCATTCACCCACTATGCCATATAGGTGAAGGCTAGAAAAGAAGCTGCTGCTCTCTCTTTCTTCCTTTTTTTGATTAAAGTTTTTAGCACATGATTGAATTACTGCTTCTCTCTGTACCTTGCAGCAATTACAAAACTCAACTTAGAACCAGTGCATGCCTAACAACAGATGACTGTAGGAAAGGATGTTGAAGGTTGGTGGTCTGTTACTTGTGAAAGTTAACACCAAGCTGATATACGTTTTTCCTCCGTGTTAAGGAATTTCTTCTAGGAGTCCATTTAAGCTTAAACTTTATGGGTGACTTGTTCAGTAAGGGATGGAAGGAATATTATTGCCCATCAGGTAACAGACGTGCCTCTTGATTCCTCAGAAAATGTGCAAAATTAAAAAAAGAAATTATTGTATATATCTAGAAAGTCCTTGAGGAAAGCACTACTTAGCTGGTAAAGCTACATGCTTGAAAGTTATGAAACACCAGAATTGATCACACTTGTGCAATCTGGACTTGGATCCTCTGTGTGTGTGCGTGAAGGTGCCGTCTCGAATTGCGTGGTAGCGTTCCACAAGCTCTGTCTCACTCAGCGCACAGAGCAAACAGCGGTCATCTGCTGAGGGAAGTGGTGGTTGTTTCACTTCATCCTCCCCATGCGATGTGTGGCTCAGCTATCCCAGCCTGACCCCCACTTCACATGGCACACTGTTGCTCTGAGGAGCTCCCCCAGCTCCCACCCCTTCGATGTCTGCAACAACAGCAGGAGGGCCAGGAGGTGAACCCAGTCAGAGGCCTAATTTAACGGGAAGCTTCCTTCCCCTGCTTCTCCACCCGAAAAAAGTATGTGGGGGATTTTTTTATAACTGGATCAGTTGGCCCAGCTTGTGAGGGTGGGAGCTGTGGGACAGAGAGAGGTGTTGGCGGAGGCCCAGCCTCCACCTCGTGTTAGACAAGCTGGATGTTGTTAGTAGCCAGAGGTTCCATGGTCTAGTCTCTTCCTTGGTCAGTTACTAATGCTATGCCTCCTCTGCTCTGGCACATTTCTGGCAGTGCAGGGAAGGATGAAGCGCTGGGGTTTGGGGAGAAGTGATGCAGGCTGATTCCTGCAGCTGCCTCTCACACTATGGTCCATAGTGGGTGACCCATCAATATAATATCTCATTGCTTCACAAATATTACATCTTTATCTTCTCCTTCTGTCCTAAAGATAAGAGTAATCTCACTGCATGAATTAAGAAACTGTAAGAAAAAGAGGTTTGAGAATTAGTACTGGGTAAAGTTTAAGCCTGCTTTCCTGCTTACTTAATATTTTACTTTGCAGCTTAAGTAACAGTTTTCAATATAACTTCTTAGGATGTTTTTAAAGTAGATGTTTGTTTTATTTGCAAGTGTAGTTATTCCCACTTCATAATTCATCTTGTGAGCAGAAGTTTTTTGTATCAGGAAAAAAATCAGTTTTATCATTTTTCCCACGGACAAAAGCAATTATTGCAGGAAGGAGAAATGGGTCCTGATACCCTCATTCTCCTCTGCATTGAGAGGTGGGGAGAATTTCTCCTCCTCCTCCTCATACAGAAAAGAGGACACCCAGGATGGGGAATGCCTTGGGCTTGGCAAGTCAGGATGGTGCCCACCACTGTCAGCACACTGAGCCTGAGGTGGGCATAGTGGAAGGAAACCCGATGTGGCTTCTGACCCTTCTCTGCTTTTCTGAGCTGCCTGGGTGGGCAGGCAGATGTCTCTGAGGACCTGTGCAGGCTCCACATTTCCGCTGCCCTGACGCAGGTGCGGGCAGTGGTCTCTTATTCACGTTGAGTTATTATTTTGGCATAGGGCCAGGGCTTTTTGCTGACAGTGCAAGCATACACGGGGAGGAGTGATTTGTCAACAGTGAGTTGCTTGCTGAGACCTCGGTGTGGTTTCATTGCAGATTCACTGCAAATGTAGCTTGAGTGAGTCATACCTGGGTCAGCAGCATGGGTTTGTGTAGCTCAATGACCTGTGCCCTGTGTGCAGTGCAGGTGGGTTACCAGGACAGCTGAAGTAAAACCAAGACTTCCCATTTGCTACGAAACATTGGCATGTACACTTGTAGGTGGTGGTGGAGGATGTTTTTGGGTTTTGGAAGGAAACGAGAAATAACATTTTTAAGCCCCTCTCAGAGGGGGGGAGCCAGAGAAGGGGGAACCTGGAAAAGATAACTATCAAAATACAATGGAGCCTGGGAGTCCCAGCTCTCATCTACCCTCTGTTTTTGTGTCTCGGCCACCATAGGAGACTGAAAGGGAGCCAGGATCACCAGGGCTTTGGGATGGCTCGTCACAGAGCCAGCAGCTCAAACTGAGAGGAAGCTGGTGACAACCACATCCCCCACATCTCCTCCGGTCTAGAAGGAGGGACAGAGGGAGGCTGGGAAGCCCTGGCTTGAGCTGAGTGCTCCCAGGACTCCCAGGCTGGCTGACTTGTGGCCAGAGCTGGGAAGCGGTTTTGGCTCTGCGTCAGCCCCTCTGAAGCCACTGGAGGTCCTGGAGCCTCCAGCCTGACTGACTGGCACCCAAGAAGGTACCCTCCTATCTCACCACTGCTGGCATGCCTGGTCTTTGTTTCTCACGATTTCACTCAAACTGAGGCATTTCCACAGATCATTTGGTCGCAGTGGACCTAGAAGGAGAAAAGCTTTGAGAAATTAGTGCTTGCTGACAGGAGTCATTGGCCCCTCATGCTTGCTGATCTGCTGGCCTAGCCAGAGTTTCTCTCGGGTTCAGATGAGTAGGATGACCTGCAGCAAAAGCGCCATTGTGATTTGGCAAAAAGGGGTGTCTAGTGGGCAGGGGATTTGGGGCAACATCTGTAAGTGTGCCCAGGTTAATTCTATAATGTGGACATGCAGTGATGGAAACACTCCTTTCTAGCTTGAAAATTTATGGAAGTGAAAAAAGCCATCTAAGGTGCTAGCACTTTTCAGAACGGCAGAGATTATTTCATGACAGAGTACAAGATACTGCTGCCACATTCCTCCATAATTAGGGCACTTGATCTTTATATACGTACACACATCGTTGTCATGCATACCTAAAAATTTTCATTGAATGCAAGTGGAAAAACACCACACCAACTTGGGAGTGATTAGAATATTATTCCCCCAAGGAGACTACATTTAAACTAAAATAGGAAAATTGCAAAAACTGCAGTAGGTTTTTTTGGTTGAAGAGCTGCAACAAAGATTTCATGCTATACCCTTTTAGAAAGAGAGTATCTTTTCATGTGCATTTAATAAGACTTCTGGTTTTTTCAAATGCTTTTTTGTCCTGGGCCTGTGAGGCTCCAGTTGCTGTTTGTTGAAATACCTCATGGGCCATATGACTGTCAGTCTTCCATCTCCAAATTAGCAGTGGCATTACATAAAACGTTTTCTCAGTAAAGCCTTTTGTTGTGTGTGTGCAGAGTCATCACAAGATGTTTTTAGTTTGTAGTTAAGTAACACCGTATGTCATATTGTCTTAATGACTCTCTGAAGTAGATGGGACCCCAGCAGCAGTTACAACAACTATCTCACAATGTCAAGAAATAGTTTGAAGCATTAGGATGAATGCCAGTGTAGGGAAGAAAAGGCAGGGTAGTACATGCAAGCTCTCTGATCTCAAGCCTGTTTCTTTGTGTGGATAAGCATCTCATTCACACATACAGGATCAACACTGCACTGCAGCAGCTTGCCGAGGAATTTCAGGAGAGGCATCATGTATCTTTTTAAGTGTCTTATGGACTTAGTTCTTTTAATGTGTATATTGTCTGCATAACCAACTGCAGCCTATTGCATTACAGGGATGCATCACAGAGATCGTTTACAGATCAGAGAACAAACTTCTCATATTCCATATCTTAACCCATAAATGGCAAACGGGAGATGGGGCAGCTGGACTGTTTCACCTAATGTTGGCTGGGAAGCCAGCTCCACACTCAACACATCTTTTGTCCTCCCCTTGCAGGTTATTTTGATGCTCATTCCCTGGCCATGGATTTCATGAGCATCGGCTTCCGGGAGTGCTTGACAGAAGTCGCAAGGTATTTGACTTCAGTGGAAGGTCTCGACACATCTGACCCCCTGCGTGTTAGACTCGTGTCTCACCTGAGCACCTGTGCATCTCAGAGGGAAGCTGCTGCCATGACCTCCTCCATGGCCCACCACCACCACCCCTTGCATCCTCACCACTGGGCAGCTGCCTTTCACCACCTCCCGGCTGCTTTGCTGCAGCCAAATGGACTCCACGCCTCCGATGCCGCCCCATGCAGACTCTCCTCGGATGTGCCCCCACACGGCTCCGCCCTACTCACGGCCACCTTCGCCCACACCGATGCTGCCCTCAGAGTTCCCTCCGCTGGCAGCATCGCTCCCTGTGTCCCTCCTCTCTCTACCTCCCTCTTGTCACTCTCGGCTACTGTTCATGCGGCAGCAGCCGCGGCTACAGCTGCTGCCCAGAGCTTCCCTCTCTCCTTCACTGGCACCTTCCCCATGCTTCCCCCCAGCGCGGCTGCCGCTGCCGTAGCTGCGGCAACAGCCATCACCCCTCCGCTGGCCGTATCGGCCACTGCCAGTCCTCAGCAGGCCGGCAGCGGAGGCAGCACTAAACCGTACCGACCCTGGGGGACTGAAGTTGGAGCATTTTAAGTCCCCGCCCTCTCTCCTCCCAGTCCAGCTCCCTCTTTTCCCTCAGCACACGCACATGTGCTCAACCCACACACGTCCCCGCATCCACGCACGGGCCTCCGGGACTTGGTGTGTCCTTCCCGCTCAGGCTGCCCGGGTGGCCGCCTTCACCCAAAGGGCCTGAGAGGTGCCGGCAAGCCCACCGAGGAATGGCACAGTTATCTTCCTCACTGGGTGCCGGAGAGGTCATGGGGTGACATCATCTTCTTCCCGGTTTGTGTTGCTGGAGGCACCTCGAGGGAGCAGCAATGGCTTTCATAACAGTGTGACCATATTGGCACGTAGAGGTTTCCTGCAAAATACTTAGGAATACGTAGACATTAGAACTAATAATTCTCCAGCTATGCATCCTTGTTGGCAGAGAGTGAGGAATTACATCTACCAGGTCTACTCAGGCTAGAAAAAGAATTTGAGTTTCATAAGTGCCTGACATTGAAAAAATAATAAATAAATATATATGTGTGTGTGTTCTGCTAAAACAAATAACATTGCACAGGTATAGAAATGGTATGGGGGACAGACAAAATTCGGCATTCAACTTCAGAACTCAGATACCATTCCAGGGCAGAGCATGCTCTTGAAGGGGAGAGGGTTTTTTAGCCAAAAGATTGCCCAGGAAGAATGTTCAGTTTGACAGGCCTAGTTGTCACTTCCTTAGTTCACTTTCTTTGTACAGACTTGCCAAATTGTGATGTCTAGCATAGCATTGGCAAAAGCAATTATCTTATCAGTGCTGGGATTAATGAATGTTTCAGCGCTGCCTGTGAGCCCTGAGGCACCCATTTTTATGGCTTAAACATGGTGCTAGCTCTATCTGCACAAACAGTGAATTTGTCATGCACCCAGAAGTAACCAACTATTTAAAGCCTACACACTTGGATACAGTTGATTCATGCCAATACAAGAAACTCAGTGTTGTAAGAGTTCAACTTAACTTATTTAGCTGTATTTGGACATTTACTTTTAGCTGATTCCGTGCAAGATCCTTTTACTTTTCGCTATTGGCTTCTGGGAGAATGATCTCTCTGGGTATGAATGAAGTTACGGTAGGGACAATTTTTAAATTGGCTATTAACATGCCAACATTGTAATGTGGGTTTGATTCCAAACCAAAATGAATGTATTAATGGGATGTGAGTAAATTATTTTGTCAATACCCAGATAACTAGTGCTGCATAAAATGGTTTGCTTTCATTTTTTATTACAGTGACTTAAAATAACATAAGTATTTTAATACATCCAGTCAAGAACTAGAGATTTTATGTAAAAAAAAAATAAAAATAAAAATAAAGCACAGCACGTATTATTATGCACTTGATTTCTCTGCTGTGTGGAGAAAGCAATAAGCATTGAGAATGTTAAACATTATGCAAAATATACTTTAAAATATTTGTTTTAAAAATACTGTACCTACTTGGTCTTTTATGCATTACCTTGTTAACCTTTTTCTATGCAAAAGTCTTTACATATCACTAATTAAACGAAGTCCTTTTTGACTGCGTTTTATGGATGATTTGTTGCAGTTTTTTGTTTGTTTTTGAGGAATTCCTGTGGACTCACAGTTGTTTTCTGCCACTGGTAACAAGCCTGTTGTCTGCTCTGTACTCTTCTGCTCCCCTTGTTCAGCCAGGAAGCCTGTCTCATACACTGTGCTCTGGAATAGGCAGGAAAATGGAGCAGTAAAGCAGCACTGGTTTTCAGGCTTGTAACCTGGTTCTGCATTGACAATGTGCTCAATGTGCTTAATGATGCAAAACTATCTGTCCATCCAGGAGAGCCCCAAAAATCATTGGGGTTTTTAGGTTCAGCTTTCCTTCAGATCCACACTAAGGGTTTAGAAGGCAAAAAGTTTAATTGGCATCATTAAATATACAGAATGAGAAGAGGTAGTTTTCACCTCCAGTTTTGATCTTCTAATTTGCTAGTTCTCACTGAGGCAAGGGTGTGTTATTGTTTCATCTGAGACCTGCAAAGGCCCTCTATGAAAGGTGTGTAAAGCTCTGTTTAGAGGTATGAGCATGAAATCTTCCATGTCTGAATGCCCAAGTTACAGCTGACAAGACTGCGGCACAGAAGAAGGGTGATCACCCTACAGTCAGACAGATACTTCACCGGTCATCAAAACCCTCAGCAGCCTCAGCTCGGTGGCTCACTCCCTGTGATCCCTTTCTCCCAAATGTTACATCTGGAACTGATCCCTGCCTGAATCAGCTGATCTCCAGCACCTAGGTGAGGAGGAGTTGTAATTCATGTGAACAGCATTCTGTCCCATGGAAAAAATGGACAAAAGAGGGGAAAGAAGCCTTGCAATCCCTGGGCTGTAAATCAACCTTGATATTCTTGGAATTATTGTATGAAGGGGGAATATGACATTTTTCTGATTAAGGGCAGTAATGCTGTACTGCTGTACTGCCATTTTTAGCAGCATACAGTTCAGGTACGATTCACTTCCTATGTATGTAATTTCAAGAAAAAAGATTATGTTAATGAACTGGAAGGTACATAAAAAGTGGGGTTTACAAGAAAAAGAGCAAGTTACAACCCTACTTGACTTTAAGATGTTAACTATTAACCTGCCTTCTAGAAGCCTGGTAGGAGGTCTCCCATTCATGTAACGTTAAAAATTGGTGCCCACTGACTTGGTTCCCTGTAAGGTCTTCAATCTAATTGATGCACCCCAAAACATTATCATTTGTTTTTCCAAATGCAATATTCTGCCTTATTCTAAATAAAAAGAGAGAAAAAAAGTCAGTTTGAAAAAGTCTTTCTAAGACACTGATTAGATGAAAGTGTAGTTATTTTAACATCCTGAAACAATGCACCACAGATAGATTTGCTGCAGCCTGTTTGTGCTTATCCCATTTTTCACTCACAAAACAGGCCAGATCCATGGATGAGGAGTTGCTGATGTCTTCTCTATTCCTTGCTGTGTTGCCTTTTGGTCTCCCCTATTGCTTGTTGTGTTCTCTTCTGTTCTGTTTTGGTTTCTTTTAATTCAATCACCTAGAGAGGCCAGGGCACAAAGCAGGAGCTCATCCTTCATACCTGTTTATTTCTAGCCTGTTGGGAACCTCTCTGAGAGTGGATGAAGATTTCCAAAGTGATAAATTAATGGAGAAGTATATTTCACATGTGCTGTTGGAAAGACATCAGACGGTAACAGCTTCTGATGGCTTTGGTGCTAACAGCTGATTGTTGTGCTAACTGGTCAGAGCAGAAGAAGTCTATGCAGTTTTTAAAACAGAGAAAGGGAAAGCTGTTTACCTGGCATAACCAAGATCCAAAAGGTAGGACTCGTGGCTGTGCACGTGCAACCTTACTTCAGCCCTTTTCTATCTTTATTATGCATTCCATGATGAATGGACCTGGTTGAAGAATAAAGTTTTTAACTTCTATAATTTAGGACATAATCATAGCATATACCACAAGGAGGCAAATCAGTCTGCTGGTTCATCAATAAGCAGTTGGCTTTGACTAAATTTTCAATGGGTGGGTTTGCAACCTTAAATTCCAGTTATCAAGAGGATCAAAGCAGGTTATGCGATTTCCTAGAATGATTTTCTTAAGAGGAAAAAACTAAAATCCAATTCTGTCACTCAGCATTAGCACGTTCGAAACCTTAGCCCTCAGCAATGCAAATAAAAAGCACTTAGGCTGCTGAGAGAAGATTATTACCCTAGAGAGAAGACAGGCAATTGAGAGGCGGTGCTGCCTGTCCTCCCTTTGCTCTGATTGCCAGTGGAGGAAATCCGGCATTAGGTATTGCCCAGAAGAAAAACCAGCTACTGTGGCTGAGTGTTGAATGCATATATTCAAAGTAGAATAATCGTCTCATGGTTGTGACTACATCTGCCTGAACAACTGCCAGGAGGTGCCAGTTCATGTTGCTGCCTCGTTAGTGTGAGCCTTCAAAATGTTTGTTTGCAGCTATTTTGGAAGATGACATTTAATCAGAATGTTGAGAGATAAGCCTGGGACATGGATATTGGCAAATTCTTAGGGCTATTATAAATGAAGGATTTCTTCTTTACAATAGGAAGAGGTAACAAGCATTTTTTAATCAGAAGATACAACATCAGAAAATCTACTGAAGTGTGGACTGTTACCAGCTTTGTAGTCACCAACTTCATCAGTCATCTGCTTCTACAGGCACAGANATGGACTGTTACCAGCTTTGTCATCTGCTTCTACAGGCACAGATACCCTGAGATCACACAAATGAGGACCTGGGTGATTGAACAGTCATTGGTAGTTTTGTCCAACTTTGAGAAAAGATGAAGGAATTGGTTTAGCTTTTTTTGCAAGCCTCATTTTTGTGAGGTCATTGCGTGAACCTGAGTTAATTTTACTGCGCAGTGAACTTTTTATTTGTGCTCTGTTTCTCTGCTTCATCATTTTACACAGCAAGTACTTGCATGTTTGGAAGCTAATGTTTAAAAGTCTCAAAGGGATGATTGCAGCAACACATCTCACCAAAACCAGAAATGCTAAGCAGAGGAGCACCAGGCAGGTGCTAGAAATGGTGGGATCTCCACTTGAGGGTAAACTAAACCTTTCCTGATTTATAAATGAAACAATAATTATATGAAATAGGCGGCATTTGTTTTGTTTTGGGTTTTTTTTCCTGCTAATTGCTACTACTGGAAGTTGTAAAGTGCTATTAATGTGTAAATACAATTACTAACTCAGCATTTGGTTGCCTAAATATTTGCTATGTCCTAAGCTGGGCTCCAACCTCTAGAAGGTGCAGGTCTCCTTTGTGTCTTGTGTCACCTCTGCCTCTGTGCAGATGCCTGGGAAACCCAAGTTGCTTAAGTGGCACTAAATGTGCGTGGCCAGGCAACTGAATTTCTCCCTATCTTGCATAATCTCTGGAGATGTGATCTAATTTTTTCAAAGGATCAGACTCCTCACCAAAAGAAACAACAGAACAATATCAGAATCATTTGGTCATAATGTGTTGTCATCATCTATCAATCCTTTAAAACTAAGACCACTCAACACTTCATTTAACACTAATTTCTGAAGTTCTCTTAATGGTCTAACTGCAGCAGTGATTATAAGATGATACCAATATAATTTATTTTTAAGGGGTATTTTTCTCCATTCATGGTGGTAATGCAAAGCTGGGACACATGAATTGGTGTCATACCCTAGATATTCAAATATCAGAAACAAACGGAAATGATTATGGGAAATAAAATGAAGTATGTCTGGGTGAATTACTTTCTTGGTCTGGAGAGGCAGACTCTTTTTTTACAGATACAACTGCCAATATTGAATTCAAGCAAAGATAAACGTTTTAGACAATGTTTATCTGAAGAGTGCTATTACTTATTCTACAGGAAAGTCCTTCTGAGGTGTTGACTTAATTTTGTTTTCTGCTCAGTCCATATTTGGCATTTTTCTCTTCTACAAAGGAAAGTCTTCAGGATGAAAAAATACCTTGATGCAACACTGAAATTGTGGTTGTTGGGAAATTTCAAACACTGCCAGTGTCTTCATGTGTTACACTGCAAGAGCTCTGCACACGGTGCTCCTGGAAACAGTGTCTCAACAGAAGATCAATGAAAAGTGTTTTACTTGTAAAGAATGCCCATACATATTACTGTGTGGTAAGTGAAAATCTAACAAATGACTACAAAGCCATACAGAAACCTAAGGAGACAAAATTACAATTACTTAAAGGCCTATACATTTTTCCCCTTTTGTTTTGATTTAACTCAGAGTGCTGTACCTTTTATATATATCTCAGAGAGACAAGTAACTTTAATTTTCTTTAGGAGAAGGACTCTCTCCCTTGAGTAGTTTAAAAGAAAAGTTATGCATTCAAGGTACATTTTTGCAACTTGATTAAAAAGATGATGTATGTTGTGTGTTAATTGTTCACATAGTTTTTAATGTCACTTGCCAGCACAAATTTTGGCTTTAATATACAAAACCTAAAATGAGGTAGCATTGTTTTTCTTCCCACCTCCTCTCCCTTTGTTGCTTTCTAAATGTGTTTTGGTGGAGGAGAAGGGAGTTTCTTTTGCTTAGGTTTTTTGGAGTTTGTTTTTCTGAGGAGGCACCAGGGTGGAAAAGGGGAATGGTGGCGGGGATGCTGCCTCCTTGGGCAGCAAGAGCATCTTCTTCCCTCTGGGTAGGCAAAACTGCTTCCTCTCCTTTTCCCTCCCCTGCCCTCTTTTCAGGCAGTCATCCCACCAGATCTCTCCCTCCCTGCTTTCCCAACATGAAGGAGATGCAACCTCAGTGAAAGGTCCCTGCCAGGCAGCAACCCCAGCAGCAGCTGGTGGTAAGGACCAGCTGCCAGCCTGAAGTTTCATCAGGCTGTCCCAGTCCCCCTCGCCACACTTGCTTCCATTTTGTTGATCATAAAAGCTGAAGTGAATGTTTTTTGATGATTATCTCAGACCTTCAGCCACAATCTGCTGTCACTAATGTTTGTTTCCTTCCCGCCTCACGTTATCAAGAGTCTGATACCTGTCCAGCTACAATGACTTTGACCCTTCATTTTATTATTGGATTTAGTGGATAAAAATGCTACAAACAGGATTCTCAAAACAAAACAAATAAAACCATTTCTTGATACTGCTGAAAACTGACCTTCATACGCTGCTCTGTCCTCCTTCAAGGTCTGCTAAACTGACAAACAAGATTCCCATCAGTAAATCACTATTGGATCATTAAACCTTTTTAAGGCAGTGTGTGCCTTACCAAGCGAATGAGGATTACGACACAGCAGTGGCTGCTGCCCACCGACAATCATGGGAACCAACCTCAGTAATAAATCCATTAATTATCTGGCTGACTTTGACCGGTTCTCACGCCAGAGCCGCTCCTTTGATGTGACTGTCAAACCCCAAGGATGCCCAATAGCAGTAGCCACCAACAAAAAAGAGAAGTAATAATTCAATACAAATGTGTAAAACCTGCTTGCTCATATGCGCAGCTTTTGCAGTGGGTATTTCGATCCCTGGAGACAAAAAAATTGGGAAATAAAGCCCTTTTTTTACTGTATATAACCTTTTAAGGGAAGAAGAGCTAGGCATGTTAGAGAGAGAGTTTTTAGCTATCATTAACATGCATGACTTTTTCAGCAAAGGAGAGGGGTTCCATGTTGCTTTTCAAAATCAGTCTTATAGTTCATCAAAATACATTTAGGACTTGTCTTAGAGATGGACTAAGGATGTCCTTCTGAGGGACACAGAGGAACTATTCCTCTTCATTATGATTATTTGTGTAAACAAAATTATTTACACTTTCAAGCCTACAAGACCAAAAATTTAGAGGATGCATTCTTATTTGTCTGATTTTTAAAAATTTTGGGGGTCCAGCTACTTGTGAGTGTTTAAATACATCAGAAATACACCTGTTTGTTAACCTGCTTCTTGGCTACCCACCTGTAAAGTGGGAATAGCGTTATTTAATTCTTGTCCTTGATCTTGTCTGATTAGACTTCAGACTCCAGGGGAAAGATTGTCTCCTAACTCATCATCATCTTGTGAGCACCTGACTTTCTGGCCCTTACCATAAGCCTCTGGTTAACAGAAGACAGTAGCTCTCCTGGAGCCCAGATGCTAGTGAGGGAGACAAATTTCTGATGGCATAAGGGATGGCATGGAAGAAAATTCCCTTCAAATTGTATGACCAAAAGACAAGCAGAATTTATTAAATTACTTTTAATTTTTCGATTTTTTACTCTTAAAGGAGGATCAGCAAACTGTAATAAACACTAGGAACAAAAGATTTTAAGATGCCTGGTTTTCAGGAGCACCAAAAATATTGTAAATATACCAATATGATGCGAATGAATAAGCAGAAGACACTGCTTCTGTATATTGCTGTGCTGAGCTGTCATGGAGAAATTGCTGCCTCATGCCTGGGGTAGGGTGACTCTTGCCTGCCTGTAAGCAGACAGCTGCCTGCTCCTGCTGCCTGCAGTGTGTTTGCCTCATGGTGCTGAGAGTTATGTACTGCAAACAGCCCAGCAATGGAGTGCAGTCACCAAGAAAGCGGATGTGTAGGGGGTGATGGGCACCTCTTCTAAACTTCTGTGTTTCTGAAGAAGTGTGGCAGCACAGCACACCACAGGGAGCTGTTGCATGTTGCCTGTATCCACAGCCAGAACCACAAGCCACCCGTCACTCCTTTCTCACCACAGACAGACTTGGGAAGATCATGGTGGTAAGCCCAAGGGTGAGCACTTCAGAACCAGGTTTGGCACACACACAAAGGCTGCCTCTGAGCCTCTTAGCAGGGGAATCATGGTGATGGGAGCTTAGGAGCTCATGCCTGGGGTGGGGTGACTCTTGCCTGCCTGAACTCTTGTTCATCCTCTCACAGGCTTCACACTCAGCTTCAGCCTGGTTGCTTAAGGGGAGATGAGTGCAGTATGGTAGGAGGGATGAAAGCCACCCAGCAAGCTACAACAAGAAACTCTATTTCTATTGACCCAAGGTCATAGTCCAAACAAATCTGAAATTGAGACTTACTACCTGGCTTGGGGTGGAGAACGAACAAACTGAAGATTATATACTGCAAAACTTCACCCTGATAGAATTAGACAGGTAGTCTCTTATCTGAACAGAAGGGAAGATAATTCCTTTTTTTTTCATTTATTTTGCTGGAACTCTTGTGCAGATCTGCAGCCTGCACAATACCAATTATGCCATTTATAGAATACAGAGTTGTCGTTTATGTAAAAGAAAACCAGTTTGGGTGCACAGCCACTCGATGGCCGAGCTGCAGAAGGCACCCTGCTATGGCCATGCTCCATCAGCCCAGCCACCTTGTCCTTGTCTGCTATTCCCTGTTACAGGCAGCAGACAGCACCACCAGCCAGCGCATGTGTTGTAATAGCAATTTATAGTCTGTCATTATTTTCCTGCTTTTGGGGGAAACTGGCACCTCCCAGCTATGTTTTCCTGCCAGCAAGACAAAAATTAGGTACAGCATAATAATGTTGTGAATATAGTTTACTAAAACATGATTAATCAAAAGAGCACATGGGAAACAAAGCATGGAAAGGCAGAAGGTAATGATTGACCATAGCCACAAGGCAGTGTAAAAAGGATCTAGAAAACAGATTTCCAGCATGCAAAAGTTCAGACTTTTAAAAGGATCAGAGCTTTCATAATTTCATGATCAGACCACTTCTAAATAGGATATGGCAATTGCTCCCGTTAAAGGACTTGCTGTAAAATCGTCCTTGGATAATATTATCCAGATCTGTGAGTGGTAATTAAATCTGCATTGGACTTCTAGTAACATTAACTTAAATAAAATACCTTGGTTTGGATAAAATAATTCCTCTTAAAACATGATTAAGAGTAAATTTCCCAACTGTAGTTCTGAAGGGACAATCCTGGGAGGATGTGAAATGAGATTATGTTTTTTATCTTACTGTCCAGAAGGTGTTTCATATTGAATTTGTAGCTAGGAAAGAGATTTGCAGTTATATTTTAAGACAGCAATATTTTACAGGAAGAATCTTGGGATAGATAATAGGATGAGGAAAAAGTCTGGAGAAGGGATTGTGTGCCTGAAAGCTTCTTTTGGGGTTGGATTTTTTCTTCCACCTCCAGCAGTTTAATAAACACTTTGTCTTTTTTGTGTTGTTTGACTGCCATGGTGAAAACAGCACTAATGTCATAGCACAGACTGCTCCCATGTCTCACCATCCTTGTGAATCCACGCAGAAGGGAATGAAACCAGACTTTGTCTTGTGTCCCTGGGCAGCCGATGCCTGACCTGGGATGCAGAGACTCTGCTTGCCTTCTTTGCCTTGGCACAAACTTTCTGCATGATCTTCAGTTCAAAATCTACAGGTGAAAAGCAGGGATGCTGCTGGCCCCCGACAGAGCAGCTGTGAGGGTGAACACATCCAGGGACACGTGGCTCTTTGTCACTCTGGTAATGGTATGTATCATCAATGTATTAATGCCACAGACAGGATGAGGTGTTAGAGTCCAAGTCGTACTCCTGAAAATACTTTTTGGTGCCTTTTTTTTTTTTTTTTTAATGCCACATTAAGACTGTTTAAAGACAGCCTTTAAAGTTTCCATGTACAACTTCGGAACTAGGCTGCATATAATTTGCATTAATAACAACTTCATTTGTGCATGAAGTTGGCTTTATCTGCAAATACAAAGCCTTCATTACTCAATAGCTCGTTGGAATGAAACGGGCACAATGTTAACCTATGGAATTGAATCTGAAACCTCCAGAGCAGGAACCGCTCTGGGAGGAACAGGCGTGTGGTGGCACACACAGGACCGGGCTGCCACCTCGTGGCGTATTCCAACGATATTTTTATCAATAGGCAGAGGCTCGTTGCTTTGCAGAGGACACCACGAAGCTGTACTTGTTTATGCCCACAATAAAACAAAAAATAAGCCATAAGCAGCCACCAGAACGTCATGGGAACAGAATAAATCTAATGACTGCATGACTGTATGCCCTTCAGATAAAAGTGCTATATGAGGGCAAGTAGAAAATATGCCTATTTAAAAAAAGGGGATCTTCCATTTTCCAAAGAGTTGCTGGTTGTAAAAGTCATGTAAAATTTTATGTTCAATCCCAGCCAAGATACTTCATGTAAGATTGGAAAAAATCTTAAGAAGTGGAATTAATGTAGGGCTATAACGTAAGGGAGGTAGCCAGAAAGAAAAGTTGACTCAGCTGGTAGTTTAAGTTGATCTACAGTTAAGATATTGTCTTCCTTACTATTCTTGTTTCTTCTGCAGTGCATTCCCGTCAACCTTCGCTGTGAGATAAAAAGCAGTTG
Source organism: Pachyramphus minor (assembly GCA_013397135.1). Taxonomy (NCBI): domain Eukaryota; kingdom Metazoa; phylum Chordata; class Aves; order Passeriformes; family Tyrannidae; genus Pachyramphus; species Pachyramphus minor. The sequence continues at coordinate 562,274 of VYXB01002889.1, forward strand.
GTCACACTTTTGAGGAAGATGAGAAATGAAAGTAAAAATAGTTGTGAGCCAGTATCTCAAAATCTATCACAGTTAAAGGCAACACTTTGAAAATATGATATTAATAATCTTATATTTGTTTGCAATATTTCTGTTCTAGCCAGATTGCTTTTGTAATGTACTTTTGATTGCACTGCCGGTCCTCTGTAAAACTGCCTGCCTTTTCGGGGGTTTCAGCATGCCAGCATCATGAGTTATTTTTTGTTTTAAACAAAAATATCAACGAAGACTCTAGAAAGGATAGTTCTTCCACCTGTTAAAAACAAATACCCCGTTCTTTCCCTCCATCACATTAATCTAAGGTCCAGGAAACAGGGATTCAGAAACTCCTCTTAGCTGTTCAACACACGCTGAAGGTGAACACTGATTCTGGAGTCTTTTCATCTCAAATCAGGATACCTTTAATCACAGTGGGACGTGAACAGGAAGCACACTAGCAAGAGGACTAGTTCTTACTCCTTGCCAGGTGGGTATTTGCCATCTGCACAACAGAAAGTTTCAGGTCTGCCATTGGACTGAAAACAGATTGGGAAGGCCATTAGATAGTTTCTTCAGAGACTATGTTAGCATTCCTAATAAAATATTGAAAACTACTCTTTTTTTGTGTGCAAGAGGTAGTCCGGTGGCTTTTCCATGTTTTTAAAATCTTACGCATGATTATCCTTTCTCAGATGGTTCTGAAGGTGGACTTAAGGTGCTAAAAGTGCGCAAATGTCCTACTACAAAATGAGTTAAAACCAAAGGAAATGCTTTTTTTGTTCCTATTCTGTAAAACTATACATATACCTTTTCTTGGAAGTTAGTCAACACTTGTAATTCATTTTACCTACTTCCAAAATTACCCATCATTTTTGATGTAGAAACCAGCAACTTCTTCCACCAACTTGGTAAGGCATTTCACTGAGATCTAAGAGGGAGGGAAGAATCTTAGAGCTTTACACATCTCAGTGCAACTCATGTGAACTGTTGGAAAGTGCAAGATGAAATAATATAATTGTGACTTTCAGGATCTTAGGTGACCCACTGAGCTATTCTCCTGATCCAGTCTGAGAGCATTGATGAGATGCTTGCCCAGCCCACTCTTAACAACCTCCAGTAATTCCTTAGGTAACATCCTTTGGTCCTTGGGTTTAACTATTATTTGGCACCTTTTCTTAATATCTAATGACTGATTAATATTTTCTTATTATCTGATGACTGTTTGCTTTCTGCCTTAGAGCAAAGGTTATCCCATCCCTTTGCAACTTCTTGAAGCTTGTCATACAAAATATAGTGTCGGACCTTGGGATTTCTCATGAGACACTCCTATCTGCATTGAAGGGCAGCCCAGGCTACAGCACATCTCTGGCATTCCTGGGAAACTCAGCCAAAGCCATTATTTCCAGTGGTGTTTTCACATCAGACCAAAGTACTCCCACATAAGGTGTGGCCTACCAGTACCAAGGAGTTACATGGGTGATGCAAGAGCTGTGGCTTGCTCCTGGCAGCAGGGAGGATCCCTGCTAAAGCATAATCTGCCAGGTGTGCTAGCCCCTGGCTTGCAGTCTGTCTAAGCTATAAATACTGATTTATTATCAGTATTTCTTGTTTTACCAAGAAATAATGATAGCATTTCTTACGGCAGTGTCCTAGGTCCAGCTGGGATGGAGTTAATTTTCCCCACAACAGCCCTCATAGTGCTGTGCTTTCTGTTTGTAGCTACAAGGGTGTTGATAACACACCAGTGTTTTGGCTATTGCTGATCAGTGTTCCCACAGCATCAAGACACTAACACCCCTCCCTCCCAAGGCCAGTAGCCTTCGAGTCAGGAGGGGGAGAATTTGGGCAGGGACTCAGCTGGGACAACTGACCCAAACTAACCAAAGGGGATATTCCCTACCCTATAACCATTGTGCTCAGCAATAAAATGCAAGATAAAGGTGGGGGAAAGGATTAATTTTTAAGGCATTTGTCTTCCAAAGCAACTGCTACATGTACTGGGCCTTTGCTTTCTTTCATTAAACTCCCTTTATCTCAACCCACAAGTCTTTCATCTTTTCTCCCCCTGTCTTGCTGAGGATGAGGTGTAAGAGAACAGCTAGGTGGGCACCTCTTCTCAAGACAACGTGAGCCCACCACAGGCAGGCACTATTCCTCCCACTGCCCTCTCACCCTACAAATTAGGGGCAGGTGTGGGAGTGGGGGGCTATAGGTGAAGAAGAACAGCTCTTGCTGGAGCCCTGGATGAGCATTTGGATGCACAGCTGATTGTGCATTGCTACAGGACAGAACTGTGAGCTCTGGGTGGAGGAGAATGGGAGGCACTCCCTGCTGCAGGACTGGAAAAGGCTTTACCCTGTTCTCATCAGTTCTTCTCTTTCCACATAGTGAAGAACGCACACCATTTTTAGGAGCTGAGAAAGAAATGGCCTCAAGTTGTTTTAGAGTAGGTTTAGATTATATATTAGGAATTTTTTTTCATGAAAAGGGTTGTAAAGCAATGGAACAGACTGCCCAGAGAAGTGGTGGAGTCACCATCCCTGGAAGTGTTAAAAAACCATAGTTCACCAATGCTGAACATGGCAGTGATGCTCTGTCAACAGTTGGCTGTGATAATCTTAAAGGTCTTTTTTCAACAATAATGATTCTAAGGTGTGGTGAGGGCATCATTGCAGGAGGGAGAGAGACAGGTGCTAATTGCAGGGAGTTATTAAAAATACCTTTGTCTCTTTGTTTACTTCTTTTCACCTCCAGAAGAATATCTTGTCCCTTCCTTGCACCCCCCGAACCATATGTGTTGCATGGTGGGGGCTGTGCAAATACACTGCACAAAGACGGCCTGTTACTTAGCTGAGGAAGCACCACAGAGCATTGCAGTCCCCCTTCTGCCATGACAGGGGTGCAGGGGACAAACCCTTCCCACCTTCTTTTGGGGAAACAGCACTTGGTGAGAGAGGCACATGCTCACCACAGACAGCTAAGCGGGTCACAGAACCACAGAATGGGTCAGGGAAGGGATCACAGCAGGTCATCTGCTCCAACCTCTCTGCTCAGGCAGGGTTATCCTAGAGCACACTGCACAGGATTGCATCCAGACGATTCTTGCATAACTCGTGCGGGAGACTCCACAACCTCTCCGGACAATCTGTTCCAGTGCTTGGACACCAGCATAGTAAAGAAGTTGTTTCTCATATTTAGGTGGAACTTCCTGTGCATCAGTTTCTGCCCATTGCCTCTTGTCCTATTGCTTGGCACCACTGAAAAGAGCCTGATTCCCTCCTCCTGACACCCTTCCTTCAGATCCTTGTAGACATTGATGAGGTTTCCTATCATTTGTGTCTTCTTGAGGCTGAAGAGGCCCAGTTTCCTCAGCCTTTCCCCGTAACAGAGATGGTTCCAAGATTTGTGATAGCGCTACGTAACCATTCACCTCTGGGAGAAAGATGTGGAAACACCCTAAACTGTAAGAGCAGACCAAAAGGAAAAAAAAAAAAAAAACCACCAAAAAACCAAGGAAATTATGGTATTAGTAAATGCTGGACAACAGGCATGCGTTTACCCTTCTAAGCATCCCTCTGCTGACTTCTAGAAACCCTATGTGTGGGCATGGGGTGTCCACAGGCAGTTTTGTGAAGGGAAGACTTCCAAACGCTGCACCTGGCTACACTTCCCCTGCCCACCTGCATAAGGCGCTGTGACTTTACTCATTGCCTTTCTGCACGATTCCTGCACAATGCCAAATGCGTCTTAATACTCGCAGCTGGACAGTAACGCCCATGCCTCGGGCTCGCACAGCAGCCGGCCGATGCTCCCGGAACTGTAAAAGCAGGAGAGGGTCGTAAAAAATCCAAAAAGGCAAGAGAGTTCGAGGGGAAAAAAGCAGAAAAACATACTTTCCCTGACCGGGAATCGAACCCGGGCCGCGGCGGTGAGAGCGCCGAATCCTAACCACTAGACCACCAGGGAACTTGGTAACTTGGCCGCCATTCCTTCCTACCACTCTTTTCTGAAGGCCCAACGGCCATAACGACACCCCCGTGCCGCACTGTGCCGCTGGTTTTTCCTTGTGTTCCCACCTTCCAGCCAGTACCAAGTCGTGGAGACAGCTGCGTGTAGGGAGGGACGTTCCATTTCACCCTAAAGAAGGGGATAACGACGGCGGGGTGGGAAGGACAGTGAGTGGCCCAGGCGAGGCGGGTGAGGGTCCCCACCGCGGGCGGGAGGTGGGATGACGGTGGGGAGCCGGGCGGGACGGAGCTGCCAGCCCGGGGGTGCTGCAGGGGAAGCGGGGATGACCCGCTCATCGCCAAAGGCAAGAGCTGCGCGGCCGGGGCAGGGGCGGCGAGTTCGGGGAAAGGCGCCCGAGCGCGGGACCAGGTCTCCCTCCCTTCTTCCGTGGGGGCCACTCCGGCCGCCCCGGGCGGGCGCGGGGCTCCAGGGGGTTGTTTTCTCTCATTTTGTCTTGCCTGTACACGCTGTTTCTGACAAGATCGTTTCTTTACCGGGTGTCGCTGTCACGGCTGCAGGCGGTGCCTTGTCAGCCGAGCACTCTGCCCTGGACATCCCAGGAGGAGGTTGCCCGGAGGGGATGAACGTGGCGCTTCCCTCAGCTCCGGCTTGGTCGCTCTCCGAGCAGCCTGTGCAAATAAAAGCACCGGTGTTAGGCCTGCCAGGGGAGAGCCGGTCCAAAGGCCTGCCTCAAATGGGAGCCAGTGGCTCCACACTGGGACTCGAGGTTGGGAATTTGCTTGCCTTGCACTCCCGTGGCCTCCTCTTGCCATAGATACTAATCTGTGACCTTGCTTGTTTTGGTAAGATTTGTGTGGGAGGAATGAAAACTGCCAACGATGCAGATGACATTGCATGAGCGCTTCTTCCTCTGGCGTGTTGGTTTTATGAGTGCAGTAGATCCATGAGCTGTACGAGAAAAAACTGTCCAGTAATACAGGCAGGTTGGTTGCTCTACACCAGCCATAGGTCTAGTTCTCAAGCACTCCGCCTCTAAAATGCGTTATACAAGAAACCTTTTCTGTATTAAGATAGATAAGCTTCTTGTGGACTGTGCAAATATACATTAGCTGATCTTTAAAAGCTTTAGAGTCTGAAAACAAACTTAGAGGGAGCCCTTTCCTCAGGGAGGTATTCAGGAGGTTGATGGTGTTTGGTTTGTGTCTCATCAGAGTTCCTTGTTCTCATCAGCCAACAGTTGAGTTCATCCCAAACCCTTCAGGCTGAAACAAAATATGTGTCTTGATTGTGATGGAGATTTCTTTTGTCTGAATTGAGCAAATTTACTGTGCAATGAGATAGATAACATAAAATACCAGGTTATAATCAGGCCCTATTAAATACAATCTTTTGTCTTACATATGCAAGACTACCATTTCACATGTGTAAATTGATAGCACCTTCTTTGGTAAGACCAAGGCATTTCAGGCCTTAAGGAGACAAAGCTGTGGAGTGCTGGAGGGTGAGGTATCACTGTGGCCTGAGGCAACTGCAAAGAGGGGTGTTTGGTTAGGCAAGAGATGTTAGCTGGTCCCAGCAAGCTGTGCCCGCTGTTGAAGAGAAAGGCAAAGTGGGACGTATATTCCTGCAACATGGAAGCTGCAAGGAATGTGAACCAAATACTGATGTGGTTCCATGCTGGAGAAACTGAGCTAGTCTTAAGGAATTTGTATGCTTCACTAGGTCCACAGTATCATGGTTAAAAGCATAGGCGTCTCCACCCTGGGTGCTTATAAGGTGTGTTTTGGAGTGGCGCTGTCTTCTGTGCTTCTGTGGCTGAGATGTTAGCAGCATATGAGACAAGGTTAGAACTAGTGTAGATCCACAGCAGCTGCATTTGCAGTGTTGAAGGTGTATGTTACAGAAGGGTCATTGCCACTGAGTTCTTAGAAGGCCTCTGTTGTGTGACACTGCAGAGGGAGGTAGGGGTGACCCCCCTGATTCTTAAGTTGCCTGAGTGTTAGAAACAAAATATTCCCCCCAACAATTTCAGAAAACTAGCTGAGTCTATGAAAAATGTGATCTTATGGCTGATGGCAGGGTGGGACAATGTGTTTTTGAGAGGCCCTCTTAAAGGTAGAAACAAATCAGTCCTGTTATGCTTGACAATTAGCAAATTATTTTCCAAGTGAGTAAATACATCTTACTAAATTTCTCTTGAGCAGTGAAGGGGTTGTTAATTACAGCCACAGAAACAGTGAAAACTAAGGTATGTATTAGAAAAATGTACTGAAATAAATCTTTTCCTGGATGTGAACCTGGCTGACCACTAGACCATCAGGAAAGTAGCATTGAGAGTCATATGCTGTCTAGTTATTTTTAGAAATGGCTTTCTTTGCTGTACAAGTCATGTGCACTGACAAAAGATTATGCCTCTTCTTTGGCTTCCTGTATCCGACAGAGAAATGCATCAGTGAAACTGTCAGCAATTCAGCCTCCTGCCAGCACAGAAGCAGCCACTGCCTGCATCCCTGAGATGCTAGCTGAAGAATGATCTTCCCAAAAGCACCAGGGAAGGAATGTCAGAGGCTGATGTTTCTTTTCACTTAACAGAACGGTGGTGTGTTGGTAAAACCAAGTGAGTACCATTCAGTGTTAGAGGTACTGTACCACAGCTGTCAGTTTGGTATGTAAAGCTGAATTTTGGAACCTGGAAAATCAGAGCGATTACTTTAAATGCAAACTGTACAGCAGCATGCAATTAACTTGTCTGTTCCATATGAATACATTACATATTATTACTTTAATTTGCCATGTTAATTGTTAAGTGTGACAGAAGGCTTACTGTGTAAAGATGAGTAAGAATAACATCAAAGTAATGTGCTAATTTATGGAAAGTACATAATTTGAGTATGTTTCTACTATATAATGGTAAATACAAAGTGCCTTTAGTACCCATGATACATGCTTCAGCAGTAGTGAAAATCCTTGATCCCTACAAAATCTGTAAATTGTATTTGTGACTGTGTAATCTGTGCATTTATCACTCTTCTCTTACCTCAATTGTGTGTTTCATTTGGAAAGTCCTGACATCAGCTTTTCTTCTTTAAGTTAGCCTGACTTAAAATGTGCATCATCCCAGTTTCAAGGAAGTGGAGAGGAGAGGGATGGAGAAGATGATGCATGGTCTTTTGCTATTTTATGTTTAATATCCATGTATGGTCAGAATGGTTACCTAACTTAGATTATAATGATTTTCTAGCAGAAAAAATACTATTGTAGTTTATATTTATTATATCTGCTTTAACCGTAATAGTGTTTTTATGGAAATAATGTAAGGAAAACCTCAAAAGGCATTGTTCAAGTATCAGGACTGCTGATCTCCCAACTCCAAGCCCCTGTTACAGGCTCCTTCTGCCTGCAGTGTGGCGCACAGAGCGCCAGGGAGCGGCACATGAGGACGTGTAGCGTCACGTCTCGGTGCTGTTCAGGCGCGGCATTCCTTGTTTACGGGAAATACGTTAATGATCCTGAAGAACAAGAAAGGGAGCAACCAGCAATATTTTATAAATACTTTTTTTTAATTTATAAATAATCCTTTTATTCTTTTCCTTGAGCTACCGTTTTAACCCTAGCACTGTATTTGATTTAGAAAAACGTGTGTCAGCCTTTTTTTTTTCTCTTACCCTGCGTTAAAATGCCTGTGATTCTCCGGTTTGGGATAAGGTATGGTGGTGGGGTGCTTCATCCAGCGCCCACTGAGCTCAAAAAAATACCTTTGTTGAAACAAATAGGACTTTTTTGCCATCTCTTGTATCAGCAAATTTCATTTCTTTTATAGTCTTTCTTCTGAGCATCTTGCAAGCAACTTTTGGTTTGCTCTACTACACAGTAAAAATGGGTGCATAGAATCAGTTATTAGTGGAGAACTTGTTATAAAGGTTTCAAGCTATGGCCTCTTTCTTATTTTTGTAAAACTTGTAGAAATTTTCAATACCTCTGTCAAATTGAGTTCTATCTAGACAATCAATTCAAAGTTACAGGGTGAGTTGGGGACACTCTGAAAATTCATCATTACATAAACTGAAGAAACCAGGCTAAAAATAGCCCTCAGTGCATGGTAGGATCAAGCTGGGCCTCTATTATGTATGCATAAAAGTCTGTCTGTATGAAACCTATTTTGTGACTACTTCATGGTGAATAATTGTTGGAGTAATTGGGAAAAATGGGACTGCTAATGGAGAGAAAAGATTGGTTTCACCTTTATTTTCATATCTTTTCAAAAATGGACTGTTGAGTCAAGGTTATTAGTGTAATTCTTTATGGCAGGTTGTCTTTCTTAAATAAGCAAGCTGTAAGCTAACAGTTGCAGATGTAAAAAAAAAATCCAGAAACTACATGAAACACACATGAGCAACACAATATTTTTTTCTGCTATTAATGTTAGCTGAGCTGAATGCAGGCCATAAACATACTGTAACTCTAATAATTTTTTCACTGTAATGCATGCAATTCTCTTAATGTACTCTGAAGTGTGTATTGTGGAAGATCAAACATAGTACTGTTCTGTCTTCCACGTGTGAGTTTGTGTGAGAAATCTATTTCTAGGGTAAAAATTCACAATTTGGAAGTGATTAAAATAGCAAAATTGCATTTTAGCTCCATCAAAATAGTGCAATCAGTGATAAAACAAATTTGTGCAATCCTGAAATGAATGAGCAATGTGGACTTAAGCTTTTCTCAGGTAAAGCTATTCTACCCTCTAAAGATATTCTCCTCTAACTATAAACACAAAGAGAAGACAGAGAAAAGAAACACACGTTGCTTTAAAACTTTCATAATTTTAAATATAGCCTTGGGATTTCTTGGGCCCTGATGCATGTGTTGGGAATGCCTGGAGTTGACTCTTGAGCAAATTAAGGGCCACCAACCAAAGCTTAAAATAGGACCCATGGTTCCCAGTTTCTCATCTGTCATTAGGATAAGATCTGACACTGGTGAGATCATACTAAGGATTACCAATTGCAGTGGAAAATATTATGTTTTAATCACAACACTACAATCATGTGAAGACAAGTCTTTAGCCAAGAAACCAAGCAAAATGGGTAATTTTTTCCAAAGAAAGAAGCAAAGGCCTTGTAGCAAGAAGCCATGCCCCATTTTCAGTTCACAAACTTTCACAACTTTGGGTTGACTTGTAACAATAAAAGTCCCAAAATATCTGTTCTCAAACCAGCAGTTGATACTAAAAAGACAATGAATTAAACTATGTTAGAGCATTTGTATTCAAATGAATTGGCACAGAACATATTGCCATGGGAAGGAGCAAACCATTCAGATCTCTAAACTGTAGAGAGACCAAAACTAAATTTTATTTCAAAGGTGATGTGCGTGTGTGTCTAATCTACCTATCTACTTATGTTCATTGATGCAACAAATAGGCAGGCATTACTTACTACTTCCGGACTTAGTAAAACAAAATGGTGCATTTACATCCCATGTTCTTGTAATGACGTGAAGTCTGTGGGTTGAGCTACAGGCAATAATCCACAGTGCCTTAACTGGAACTTGTACAGTGCATCTATTCTAGTCCTAACCTACTTAGCCTGCTGCTCCGACAGGAGTTTTCTTCCCCATGCCAAGTCATTTCTTCCCCATGCCAGCAGTTTAGAATATGTATTTGAAATGCCTAGGGCAACAGAAATACTATAGAAATGTGTACTTTCTTTGTCTACTATGGAATCTACGCATTGTCTTTGTAGATTCATAGATTCACCTACACAATACAATAGAAGTGACTACTTGGAATGATGATTGGCAGCAAACTGGTACATTAGGACAAGGGACAGCTTTTCCTGGAGCTAAAATAGGGTGTTAGTCACTGTCATTGTTGTGCAGCTAAGAGATAAGTAGGGTTTCCACCACTTTAACAGATAGGACTTCATAGCTTCTGCAATTTGGCAAAAACAGTTGGGTAAATAGTACTATTTTAAGCCTGCAGTTTTCTTCCTCTTTTTTCCCCCCAATTTTGTTATCTAAGCACTGCTGGAAGATTAACTGAGAGCAGGGCCCCTTTCTTTTGTGTGGTGGTAGAGAAACTGTGTGCTAGTGAAGTATTTGAGACTTCAACCAATGTAACTTTGGGTTTGTCCATCTTTTGCCTGGTAATAATAAAGATATAACACATAGAGCTGCAGTATGCTATCAAAATGTATCCTCTAAGCAGGAGACTATGTTGTAAAGCAAACCTTTGTCTTGTAAAATATGCTGTTTTGGTTAAAAAAAATCAGATGGAAACTTCAATTTTAGTTGAAAGTGCAGCAGCAAATTTAGTGGAAGAGTTGAGGTAGTTGTTGTCCCAGTATTGATACTGAGTGGTAGCAAGCATATGCTATGAGCAGGGTAATGGCAGTGGGGGGAGATGACTGCATGTCTGTATGGGAGTTGCATTTCGTCCTGAAAATGATACATATGTTTTCAAAATGGATCTTTAAGCAGCTGTTAAATTAAAAAATAGGCCTCTGACAAATCTCTCTCTTACTTAAAATTAGAATTTGTTGGGTTTGTAACATTATAACTAGTAAAATTATACTTGAGACACCTGCGCACGAATTGTTACTTTGACATACTCTCTTAGCATCTCCATGTATACGTGTCATTTTTTCACTTATGCAGGTATCTGCCTATCTTCAGGATTTTGTCATGCAGAGTTTAGGATTTAGTGTTACAATGCCTTTGTAGGCCTTCGCCTAAGCTTTCAGCCTTTTAGAGCCGGTTACTGACCGAAGGTAGGAATAAGTGGCTAGATCTTTTTTAGGCTAGCCACAAATATCTAGAAGGGTTACCTGGAGTTACCTCGGGTAAGGGAATGTAGTTTCTAGTAGCTATAGCAGGTGTTGTTTTTGGGGGGTTGGGTGAAGAAGCCTACTTGCTGGCAGCACAGAAATAGCAGATTAAGTTTGCAGGCGTTTCAGTTTCCCACGGATCTAAAGGCTTTGGTTAACCTCAATTTTCCAAAACTGGTTGTTTTGTTTGTACTTCTGCCCTTGAGAAAACTCCTGTTCAGAGGCACACACTGGCGCTCGGGCTGTATCAAGAAACACGTCGTAGTCGTAGGACTTATTCTGGCCCCGCAGACCGACCCCTTTCCCCAGAACAGGGCTTGAAGCCCCGGAGGAGCGTGCAGCGGTACGGCCGCACTCCCAGGGCGATGAGCGCGGCCCCCGGGCAGCGCGGTCCGCTGGGGCCGGGCGGGGCCGAGGGGAGGCGGGATCG
>VYXB01002889.1:573620-659032 GCA_013397135.1 Pachyramphus minor
CGTGCGGGGCCGGGGCGGCGGCCGGAGCTGCCTGGGGACCCGCGCTGGGCTCTGCGGCCGCCGCTGACCAGCCGGTACTGCTGAGGGGCGCTTTGACGGCTTTCACGGCTTCGAACCTTATTGATGTCCTCTCTTGCCAGGTCTTGGATGAATTACTGGAATGTTCCAGGCTCTCTCTCTATATATATTAATTTATATAGCCTTAGGTTGTCGTGATTAAGACACGCGTGCCGGGTGTTAGAGGTGTGTCGGTAATTGATTTTTGTCTCTTTAATCTGTGCAATGGACTTTCCTCTTTGTACCTCATCATGCAGTACTTCAGAGTTGGTTTTTGGGTGGAGGGGCATACTTGTGTCTTGGGTGATGTGTGTGCAATATTATGGCGCTAAAGGATGCAGTAACTGTTTGTCCCCTAGGTGATGAAATGAGATGATGAACGCTTCCACTTAATAACAGGCTTTTAGCATGTAGTTACTTTACATGCTATAATTATTGTTCTCGCAGTAAGAAGTCATACATTTCTTGTATTAACACGCGATGGTGGACTTCTAAGATGTGTAGGTGCCCGTTAATCCAATTATGCTTTGCCTCAAATGCTGTGACACAGTTTGAGGGCGTGTGTTTGCATGATACTTAAAAATGTATGTTGATGAGCTCTGCCAGGATACTGTATCAGCGAGAGTTTACATAGTGTGGAAATAATAATTTGCTGATATTGTTGGACGGTTATGTATACACACACAGACTTTCAGGTAATTAATGGAGAAGGCAGTAGAAAATGCCAAGGAATTACGCATGAATATATACTTTCTGAATTAAAATTATTTTATCAGGAATATACATATTTAACTGTAAGTCATGATTAAAAAATTGTAAGTCAGAGTGCATTTTAGGCTGCCTTCTCTTTCATGCTTTTACGTGGAAAATGTTCATAAATAAACCCAAAATATTTTAAGGATCTGAATAGTCAAGTAAGGTTGGTCCCATGAAGAGTTGTCTTGAAGCAGATGCTTGTAACCAAAATGCTGTCTGATGCCTTTCCCTTTTTTTTTTTTGTTTTTAAATAATGCATCAAAATCTTGGGCTTGGAGAGAAATTCTCTGCTTCATGTAAATTAAGTTCCTTTTTTTCTTGTTGCATATTATTATGAAGAAGAAACACTTCTACAACACCTGATTTGTCCAATTTAGTTATGAGGCAGTCTCTGGGTTTCACTTCTCGGCTTTGCCCAGTGCCCTGTTCTCATTGCGCCAGTGGCCACACTTCCATTCGTATTTGTCACATCTGCTGCTGAAATGATAAGTGATTTTCTTTGCACTGAGTTAGAATTGATTGGAACAGTCCCTGTCTTGTTGTATAGGCTTTGTTGCTTTGTGTAACCAGGATTTTGAAAGACTAAAATTGGCTGGGGGTTGGCTATAGTAAATATTTGGTCCTGACTTCAGGGGACAGCTTGAAAATCTCTTAATGTGTTAGGGAATAAGCCCTTCTATTCAAACAGAAGGGAATTCACTTGAGCGTGATTTGAGTTGGAGAATAACAGTCTTAAAAAAGGTAATTAACAAAATCATGAGGATCCTACGGATGGGTATGGCAGGCAGAGTGATTCCCTGCAGTCACACATTTGGGTGGGTGTTTTAAAGGTGAGAAACTTTGAGCCTCTGCAGCATGATCTGACACAAGAAATTGCCCCCTAGGCAGCTGGAGATACTCACAAAAAATAATTGTGGAAATGAGGGACAAAGGAACTCAATTTCTGTTTGCTATCCAGTGGGCATGGAAGGAAAGCTGGAACATAACCAATGTTGAGAAAAATGGTAAAACTACCTTTCTGCAACCTGGCTTGTGTGCCCTCTGTCTCAGTGGGTGCTGCCCAGTGCAGCTGCAGTGGTCCTTGGCACTTCTGGAGTGAATTCAGTGTCATCAGCCAAGAAGCAGCAGACTGACAAATCACTTCCTCATCATGATCAATAAGCCAAAAAATTCTAAGACTTTATGGATGCAGCTCCTGTTTCAGTGAGGTGCCCACCTGCTGGTGGAGTTATTGACAGTGGGGATGGCTGCCTGCCACAAAGTTGGTGCCTTCTTACTTGAAGGAGCTGAGCCTTGGGATCTCTACCCTCATGGAGGGAAATGCACAAGTCACACTCCTGCTGCTGCTGTGAGTTTGTCCTGGGAGTTAAGATTGCTTTCCCAAAAAGAGGAAGTGTAATGTTTCGGTGAAGTCAGCATTAAAAGCACTCACTTAGGTGACCTCCTTTGACCAGGAAGTAAAACAGGGTAGGAGAAGCAAGTCTTTGGGGTTTTTTTTCCCTCTCCTCCTTTTTTTTTTTTGTTGTTAAAAGCTTATTCCTTGTAATTTTTCCTTAGCCAGATTTACAAAATGAGGCAGTGATAAAATTCACAGCAGGCTAGAGGGTTTATATTCCCCCCGCCCCCAATAATGTTTTAGGTTGATATATTGAACACATACACAGGAGTATTCTTTTTCTCCTCCTCCCTCTTTTCTTTGCAAACCCTTCTGATTATAAATGGAAAGCTGTATTTCTTTGTTCCTGGTCAAAACATCAGGTGGGTATGAGTCGTTCTGCTGCTGCTGGAAGGTGTATGTTAGGAACAGTTTGCTCACTGTTGGAGTGGGCAGCGCATGGGACTGTGGTTGTGTATCTGTAGTCTTTCCTCTGCTTGTCTGCAAGGGCAGGGTGCAGGCAGGGGTCCTGGGGTCTGTTGTTATTTCCGGTGGGTTGCACTGCAGAAGGTGGTAGTTAAGTGCTCAGAAGGGTGAGTTACTCCAGGTGCAGTGCTTTGCTTTTGCACCTGAGCTGCTCTCAATCTCTAACCAGGCTTGGAGAAAGAGTACCAGTATTTAAGCTCAGTACCACATAGCATCCTAGTGACTTGGTTGTACTTACTTGAGACTTAATGACTTGTCCTGGAACCACACTTTATCCTTTAGGAAGACTTCTGGCTTAGACTTGGAGCTTTCAATGTATACAGTACTCACCATAATCTCAGTAAGCCTTTCTGATTGTTATCTTAAGAGATGAGCTGTGCTTTCAGTTGCATGCCTCAAATTCCTTGTGTTGTGTGGTCCAGTGCCCTGTCAGGTAGGTGAAGCTGTTCCCTACTCTCAGTTTTTCTGTGCCCTGTAGTACTCTCAAGATGTAATTAAGCATTAGGCCTCCTCTTCGATATTGCTATGTGTAGATCCCACTGATGTGCCACTTTTTGCTTTTGTTGCCTTTCTTATGGCTACTCTATGCTTTACAGGGTTTTTTTCCAACATCCTTCTTGAAATGCAGGCTCTATAACTACCCATCATGTTTAAGTAATGGTAATATCAAACTGATTTACAGGAACAGAGAGCATCCAAGCTGAGCAGGGAAGTTATACCTGTTTATACAGGCAAGATATGTGTTTATCTTTTGGTTATAGTGTCGAATTAGTATTGTTTATGTTTCATTTTCTGTTCACTTAGAGAATTTAAAAGCTTTTTTTATAATTTCTTGCAAGGAAAATTTCTTGCTGTAGTCTCACCTGTTAGTGACTGACTTTAGCATCTTCCCATAGTGTTTCTGTAGATAGGAGAGCCATTTCCCCAAAGTCTAAGACTCCCCAGGCAAAGAGCTGTCCTGGTGCATCAGTTAGAGGAAATCACAGCTTTGTTTTACAGAAGTTCACAGTGAGAGCTGTTGCTTCCTTGAACTCATCTTAGGAAAAGGTAATTTATTCCTTGACTTATTCTTTCAAGTAAATTTAACCTTTTCTAACAGTCTCTATCTGCTGCTGCTCCTGTCTGGTTTTTTTCTGCTTTCTGTCCCACATGCCATCTGTTTTATTTTCTGGTTTGTTTTCTTTTGAAATACTCTAAGGTAATGCAGAGGATAGAAAGAACTATGAATATTTATGAAGTATCACTGCCACCTTCATTCTGAAGGGAAGAGGTGTGGAAGGCTTCCTGCCAGCTCAGCTGATGCTGTGATTGCAGAAAATACTTGCATCTGCTTAGGTTGTTACTTTGAAGGAGATGCTACAAGGAACAACTCAGTGCCGTCAGTGGCTTGGCAGTGCTTGGATGCTGTGTCAGTAGTCACTGTGCACAAGTGCAGTAGTAGCATTAGGCTGTTGCTCTAGTTAACTGCCTCATGGTCAAGTAATGCTCCATTCTGGTGGCAAGGGCTTTATTTTTACTGTCAGCGTAAGAAGTAGCATTTCCATGATGCTTTTTAAGTAGCTGTACTGATGCCAAAGACCTCGGCCCTTCTGATAAAGCTGGGTTTAATCTGTATGGATTTGGTAGCTGGAGCAAGCTGGGCAAAACTTTGTAGGCCAGAGAGTGGCTTGTGTTTTTCTGTCATACTTTCTTCATGGAAGCATTAAAGTGTATAATAATTTCACATGTCAAGATTGCTTTCATGATGTTTAGAACATATATTAAAAATAAATTCTTCACTGATATAAGAAAAGGTTGACTTTTTGTACTCCCTTTTTTTCCATCCTGGATCAAACCTTTTTCACTGAAGCCCCTGAAGATTGCTAAAGATAGGAGGTATGATAACCCATGACATAAAATCCAGGCTGTGCCATCTGTCCCAGCTTCAAAAACTGAAATGCAGGTGTTGTCTGCTGGATGTGTGGTGCAAGTCATGACATTATGGTGACAATGGGTGGAGAACCAAGGAGGTAAAACTTTTACTTTGTTAGTGTGCTGAAATGTGGCCAGGTATGTGGTGAAAGATTGACTTTGCCTGCTGTGAGCCAGTCACTTGTGCAGATTTGGCCCAGATGATTAACAGCTGTGCAACAGCTGATGAGCATGGAAGTCTCTTTGCCACCCAGATACAGGGGTCAAGTTGCAAGCAGCCTGAGTAATCATCAGGGCAGTTAGGAGATTAATTCAGAACCACAAAGGAAGGACAAGGGTGGCTCTTTGGCAGGGCCATGAGCTGTTCTCCAGTTCTTGTGTTTAGGTATCAGCTGAAGAAATTTCATTTGATTTACAGGTAATTGGTTCTTTGGTTTTGTTCTTTGGTGGTGGTTTTTTTTAGTGTATGATGCTGAGTGGTGTTGGTTAGGTATGCCTTGTGGTTAGGTGTAAATAGAGGGTAGCATCACATCGCTGTACAAAGGCTAGGCAAGAACTTCCTGTGACATCTGTATTTATGTCCTGCTACAGTAATACAGGATGGAAAGCAAATCTCCTTTGTTGGGCTAGTGCTGATGTGGTTGCTCATTGGGACTTATTTGTTCGCTTCTATCGCTTCTGGATTCCTTAAAATAGAGCTCTGCTGCTAACTGATCACTCAGTGGACAAATTTTTAAGTGGGTTATTTGTTTTGAAAATTGGATTCTGTTTGTAATGCATCATTTCTGTTGGTATAACTAACACATTGGTTGTCATGAAAAGAGATTAAGGAGATGAAGATTAGTTTTCTTTTCTCCTGCTCTGTTGTCACTGTGCACCTGACCTTATTGTGTGAGAAGTAAGTTTCAATGTTTTGTCAACTAGTTGTGTCCTTTTCTGAGCCCTGCTCTGGTAGTTCCCAGTCCCAGGCTGAACCTGGCAGGTAACGGCAGGTTTTTTTAAAGGGGACTGGAAACTGATCTTAAAACCAAAATGGTACAGCAAGTACAAGAAATCATAAATCTCCTACAGGGAGGTTGGAGAGAGCAAGTAACATGAACCCCAGGAATCAACGAGACCTTAGGTATTGTAGGGTTCTCCTGGGCTCCGCGGATGGTGAGATGTGGGAAAAACACGCATCCAGGAGAGTTGTTCCTTGCCCTTCTGCTCAACTCTGGATGCGCTCTGGATTGTTTGAGAAGAGCGAGGAAGGTGCGTTCCCTTCCTCGTTTTCCTCCTGGGAAGGAATTGTAGACCCAGACCTGGCAGAGCACAGTGACCCTGCTCCTTGCAGAATGGGACCCTGCTGCTTTAGGAACGAGCCACAATTGAAGAGTGTGGTGGGCAGTGTGTGCAAATGCCAGTGGAAAGCCAAGAAGGTTTGCAAAGGAAAGGTGGCGCAGCTGAAAGGGGCCCCCTGTAGCAGCAAACCTCATTTTAAGGTGCTTCTGAGGAGACATGTATTTCTTTGTACTTGGTAACTGTCACGTGGACCAGTGTAGGGTTTGGGATGTAAGGGCTTCAAGTTACAAAATTTATTTCTTGGGCAAAATTCTCATCATCCCTTAGTCAATGGTTACAGTCCTTCAGAAGCCTCTCTGCTGGCTGTGGGGTTTTTTTCTGTTAGTTCTTGTTATTGTTGTTTTCATTTGGTTTTCTTATAATATCTAAAAACCTTGTAAACAATCAGACTTCCATGTATGTCAGCTGGAATCAGGACTTCACGTTCAGTATTGAGTACAGTGTTCAACTCTTAACTGCTTTGCAGTCAGCATTATATTGCATTTAAAATAAAAAGTGTTACCTGGTACTGTGTTTTGCAACTGTTGTTTAAGTTTTGATTTCTTCTTCATGCCATATACTAATTTGTTGTGAATTCTGTGATGAAAGAGCTGTGGATTATTTTCTCGCTGAAAGGCTCTAGGATGACAGCATACTGTGTCATAAATTGATATTTACTTTATCTGGCTTTGAAACATATCTTTCTTCCTGCTTCTTTTTACCTTTTTTTTCTTTTTTTTTTTTTTAATTATTATTATTATTTATCTTTACTTCCCTGAGTCCCAGTTGCAGATAGCTCAGAAAAGCAGTTTTTGACCTGTGGAAGCTACTCCAGGTGTTAGTTGTTCACTAGGTTAGTCCAGCCATGGGTTTGAGATCGATGAGTGCATTTTAATCCTAGGTCCTGTAATAATTATTAACAAGAATAGGTAGGTAGGTTAAACAGGTTGGTTTAGGGTTAAACTTGATGACCTTAAAGGTCTTTCAACTTAAAGGTCTTTTTCAACTTAGATGATCCTTGATTCTAGGAATTTAGCTCTGGGGTGATACACTTTCCACAGGTAGTATGTCAGTTCTTTTTAATTACACTTCACGGACACACCCTGGTGGGGTAGGTGCAAGCTGCTTCTCCTATTCTTTTAAAAGATTTCCAGAGCCAAGTTTTAACATCAAAAATGGAAGGACTACAGCCCCTCAAAAATAGGTGTTTTAATATGGAAAAAACCCCAAACAAACCCAAAACTTGTTAATACATTAACTGTTGGTTGGCTTCAGCTTGAGATAGGGCATTGATGTAGAATCAGGAGAACACGAAGTTTTGCTGGGCAGTCTGAAACACTCACTGTTACCACCTATGTCAGGTATAATTTGTGGTGAATGGAAATTTAGCAGCTTTCATCTTTGGACCCAGTTCTGCATATGTGTACTTAGATAATTCAAGCATAAGTTGTGTGAGTGAATAGTCCCTCTGAATGCACTTGGTACATGAATAGGTACATAGAGCCTCTGTTGTGGTACCTGGCCATGTGGCTGAGATGGATGGCTTCCATGAAAGTGCAGCACTGGAGGAATTGAAGCCATTTGTCAGATTTTCTGAGTTTGTGATGTTTGGGTTTTATTTTTTTTCACAGAAAGAAGAAATATCTAGCTTCAGCATACTGAGTTACTTTGTTGATACCGTCAGTGTAAGATGTTAAAATTTTAGTTTCAAAATCAGTCTGTTTTGTTCAATGAGAGCACCTCTGTTCAATAATAATGTTTGAAACACTTGAGTAATCTGAAAGAAAAATATGTACTGCTACAGTGTTACCAGAGAATTTCTACACTGCTGTTTTTTATGCAACAGTACTCAACCTTAATCTAAATATATCTTCAACTTTTTTGTTGTTTAACGAAGCCCTGAACCGTGTCCCTGACTGAACACATCCAACAGTTGAGCAAATAACGGCCAGATTAGATATGCTGAAGAAGGAAGGTTGCAAAACTGTTTTGTATGAATCCTTCCATTGTACTGTCTTTTCTGCATTAATAGAAATGCAGAAACTGTATTTACCGTAATAATTTTGAGCAGACAGCTGTGCATGAATGCTTAGAACACAGAAAAGCAGGAAGAACTTTTCTGTTTCTGGAAACAAAAAAGCAGGTCTTCGAAGAGAGACTCTCTGATTAGTAGGTGAATGTGCTCTGGTGTAGAGCAAGGGGAATTCCATTTGAAAGGGTAGTTTTTGCATTGTATATAGTGCAAGGTGGCTCTTGTTACTAGGCCAGAAACTGTGTGTAGTTTACAGGAATCTGGAGATGGAGGAAGGAAAAATGGTAAGTTAACAAAGATTGTAACGATGTTTCGGAAAAGCAAGAAAACTAAATCACTTTCTCTTACACAATGCATAAAGGAATATGCAAGGAGGAAGGAAATAATTAGAAACATTGCTACTTTTACAGGTTTCAGATTATGCAGCAGGGAGAGAGTTTGATTTACGGTTGATCGTTGTAATTTTAATGCACCTAATGATGCCAACATCAGAGCACCTGTGAAGCTGCATGTGCTGGTGTAGTACAGGATAACACTCAACAGATAATAAATGCAATAAATGTTGCAGGTTAAGCAATTGAAAAGTAAACAGTGAAGGTTTCCAGTGTGTTACAATTAAACTGTTCAATGTTACTTAAGGTACAGAGTATGCAATGTGACACAGTTCAGGTTGCCATGGAAACCTGGCATTTTGGTTCTGTTAACAGTGTTTCAGATAGGAAAATACTTGCATTGCATTACTGCGAGACTCCTTTCTGTTCCCACTTCTCAACTCCTTTGCTTCTCAGTTGGGAGATAGATGACATAGAAAAAGGCATGGCATGGAATTTGCATGAGGCAGGGTCAATTGTAAAAAGGGATGTTGAGCTGAAAGTTAAAAATTATAATTTTACCTTCAGGTAGCTCTTGTGTCTTTAGTTGCTTTTCTGAAATAACGAAGTATTTCAATATTAATCCTGCACAGTGTAGTGTCATTGGGCTGTTGATTTGAGGTTCTTTTTCTAAGAATCTAAGAATGATCGGTACTTTTTAAAGAAAAATTTCCCATAATTTTCACAGCATGATTATTAATATGGCTGGAAATGTGTGTGACCTAAAAAACAGTGACCAGTTCTACTGCTGATGGGTTTGTTCTTATTTTAAATCTTTCTTGTTGCCTGTTCTTACTCTGTAAAGCACTGAGAACATGTTAACCAAGCCTCAGTGAGTACAATAGGAATATTTGCAAATATAAACCTGACTTTATGCTTAAGCATTTTGGGACTTTAGCTAATTGTAAGTAGAAGGTGATTTATGGCACCTGGGATTGATAGTACAGGTATTTGTGGAAAACATCAAGCCACATCTTTGTGGCTTAAGTGACTCTTCAGTCACCAGTCTCTTTTTGCTCTAACTGAGCTTTATTTGCTTTTGGTATCAATGCCTTTCTTGTGTTTGTGAGAAAAGAGCTGAGAAGAGAGAGCAAGTTTGCTGTGAAGCTGAGGTCATGCATTTAGTTGTCTTTCCTAGCCTGTTTCTCATCTCATCTGTGGCTTTAGGTCTCCACAGCACTCATCTTTCCCAGTGTGTGGTTGCTAATGCCTCCCAAACTGAGTCACTGCCAAAGCTTTCTCCCGCAGTTCTGCCTTCTGTGGCACAAGTGGGGGTGTGCCTGCAGTTCATCCATGTGCAGCAAAGCCTGCAGGAAGGGGGCGTGAGCTGCCATGGCAGGATATAAACTGAAGTACAGATGCGGAGCCACTTTTGCTGAGTCTTCTGCAAGTCATCTCTGTGGTAATTCTGGGTGGAGAAGTATAGCAAGCAGCTGAAGTAGGTGAAAGGGAGGAAGGCAAAGGGCAGTAATACTTTAAACTGACAGCTGCTCGTTACATGGATGTATTTTAACAACCTGAGACAGATGAGTGAAAGCCCAATTACTTTGGCTGGTCAGGGTCCCCGTTATCACCAAAGGACACTTGCTGTGTGTTGTCTGCTGTGATGCTACTGTTTTACCAGTGCAAATCCCACTTGAGGCCTGTGTAAGCTAATTTATAGAAACAACTCTGGTGTGTGGCCAGGCTGCAACATGTGACACTGGTTTCAGTGACCTGTAGCAGCATTCTAACCATGGGGTGTAGGACAATCCTTCTGTTTGCTCACCTGGCATGGAGGTGGCACCAGGCAGTTGACCAAATTTGTTTGCTACCTGACTTCCTCTTGTAACACACCACTGTGTTGCAGTGGTGAGGATGGAGTGACTTTGTGTTCACTGCTTCTATCCTGTTGCTTGCTTCAGAGAGGGAAATCTAAAGAAGACTTGATCATGTCATTTATAAACCTGGTAGAGAACTGTAATTCATTGAGTCTGGGAGTGATGTGGTTATCTGTATGCATATGTTTTGACCTTGTCAAAACAGATGTGCAGGCTTTCTTTGAAGTACTAAACAGATCATGAAATTAGCAGTTGTTATGAGCAAGGAACATGATGGTTTCAACTGGCAAATCAACAAGGTAGTGCTAAGGGGATTGTCTAAATGCTAGTTGATATGTTGAATGTTTACAATTTTTTTTGTATTGTAGAAAATGGTGAATACTTGGTGTTTCAGTTGAATGCTGGAAAGCACCTGCATAAAAAGTCCTTTGTGTATATGCCTGCATGCTCCAGGGAGAGGTAAGGGAACAGTGACATCCAGCTTACCCTCTCTGGATATGGTAAACCACATCCTTCTCTAGTTCATAGAATCACAGAGTCATTAAGGTTGCAAAAGACCTCCAAGATCATCAAAACCAACCTTCTACCAAATCCATATTGCAAAATGCCATGTCTGCTAATTTTTTCAACACTTCCAGGAATGATGATTCCACCACTTTCCTGGGGAGTATGTTCCAGTGCTTAACCTAATATACAGCCTGTACATCCCCTGGTGCAATTTAAGGCCTTTCCCCTTTGTCATATTACTAGTTGCCTGGGAGAAGAGGCCGACCCCCACCTTCCTTAAGGTAGTTGTAGAGGGTAGTACTGTGTGTACCTCTACAGGGTGAGCATGAAAAGCTGCAGAATTCAGAGGACTTGATGCTTGATTGAATTGGGGTGGGTTGAAGCAGGATATACAAGAAAATGAAAGTATTAATTATTTTAAAACATCTGCAGCAATGTTCTTGTTGACCTAAAAATCAAAATCTTCCCAAGTGCCCTGATTTCCAACGGCACTGCACTTTTACATTTGGGATGGCATGGCACTCTGCCTGTTAATAGTTTATGTTCTAGCAACTGCAGCTGAGTTAAACAGTAAAATGCATTGTTCCTCATGGAAAATACATCTGGTGATGTTCAGCTGCCAATGAGGGAAGAGTAAATCTGGGTGGTTTTGTCTTTTGACAACTTCGCTGGTGATGCGGAATTTCTGGTAGGTCTTTTGCTTCTCCTTATTCTGCGTGAAATATGACAGCTTGAGTTAGTGGGTAAAAGTATCTTTCCAAGCAAGACAGGAATAATTTGTATGGAGAGTTCTTTGGAGCTGAAGCAAGTTTATTTGAACTTTGTGCATGTGGACAGACTGCAGATCCAGTTGGGGAGTTGAAGGTGATCTAAGCTTAGCCTGTTCTTACTTCACTAATAGGGAATGAAAATGCTTGGACTATTAGCTTACTATATCGTTGTAGGGGGATAGTAACCTCCTAAACATTTTGTACTGTATTCATTTTCTTTGCTTGTCTTATCTGCAGATCTTATCTGTCCTTGAGAGTCCCCAGCATGCAAATAGCTACACTGAATCTCTCTTTTTCTCTCCATTTGGTGACACCGAAATTGTGATACTGTTCTGTGTTCAACATGAACAAGAAGTCTAGAAATTGGTTCTGCATACACATTTATTTTCAGTCCCTTAATTCTTGCATTTTAATTCTTTTTGGATTTTAAGAGTGTACCCTTGTTATAAGTAATAATGTGACAGTAGTAATACTTTAAAGGTTAAAAGCATAAGTAAGGGTCATTCACCTAAGTGAGGGTTAAGTCATCAGCCTCAACTTCAGGTGTAGAAGCTCTCCTAGGTTAGTTTAACATCCTTCAGTTATGTGTAATGAACTGGAACTTCTTTATAGAGCTTATTAATGTTTTAGAAATAACATTACTATCCACATAGTGATTATACTGTGTCTATATAATTCTATTAAAATAATTCCTATTTATCTTAGATAGCTTTAGAATAAACATTTATTTTACCAATCCAACTTAATGTATTAAGTCTGTGCTGTGTTTTATTTGCTAATGCTAGGTGCTTTCCTGAAAGCTTCCAATCCCACTTTTTTCTAGGTCATTCTGCCTGAAGAAAAAGACTAAAAGAGTTGTAGCTTACTCTCCTCATTGCTGGCTGTGCATTTGTGTTAATGTTTCATCTTGAGATGTTGTAGTGTTTATTTCAAAACTTTTATCTTTACTATTGCACCAAATAACATACACTAGCAGAATATAAAAGCAGTAAAACTCAGCCTGGTTAGTCCAGTCAGTGAGGTGTTAATGAAATGCTGCAAAGTTTAGCATTTCTCATGAAGTGTGAATGTGCATTCACTTTCCTGGCTTTAAACATGGGAGGTCTGTTAAAGTGAATGCAAGAATTAATATTAGTGCGACAATTTGTGGAAGTTAATTGTATTTATGTATATGACTGAGTAGCAGTGTCTCCTCTTTCATATTTCTGTTGCCTTATGTTTAAAGGTGGTGTGTGTGACCCCATGCTGCAACCTTCTTAATGTGTGGTTTTGTCTGTTTGCATCTGCACAGTGCTCTGGCAACTCCTTGGTCTCATCAGAGGCACAGGTAGCAACGGCCAAGGGTTCAGTTTCAGATCTAATATGCTGAAAATGCTTTCTCTATACCTGTGATTTGTTCTACAATTCCATATTTTTCCAACTTGATAGACATTTTTAATATTGCCCTTGGAGTACTGGATACATATTGTTTCTATTTTTGGTCTCAGTATTGACTTGTTGGTGTAATCCTTGTCATCTGTCGTGGTGCCTCTGTTAGGGTCAGAATTGGCACAGGTACCCAGAAGACTTGTTATTGATACAAAGACAGAGTTGCAGATCTAAGGCAAATAATTAGTAATGCTTCATGTCTAAATATGACCAGTTTTGAATGTTAGTATTACAGCAGGTGATAGTAAGGAAGTGTGCAGTGGTATGAGCAGATGTGGGTGCTGTTTGTCTGTAGTGTCAGGGCAAGAGGTATAATAGAGAAGCGAAAATTAAAAATTACTGTTGTGTGGGATACTGCACCAGAGAGCACCAGAACCTGGATCCTCAGAGATTGGCTTTTTGTTTTCTTTTGTAAATCTGAGCTGTAATTTCTATTAATGTGTCCACAGAGCCAAATAAAATCGAGACTGTGCTATTGATCTCAAAAGTTAGTCAGTTTAAATTTCTCAGAAAATAATAGATATCTCCTTGTCAAAGTAGTCTCCTCCCTTGTTCTCATTGCTGCTGGTTATTGAGGCTGTCTGGATTAAAGCTAGTGGGAGGATACTTTTGCTCTTCTGCTTTCATTTGAGCATGTGGAGGTACTTCTTATAATTTACCTCCCTATTTGCGTAGTAGACAATTACATCATTTTCCTACCTTTAGGTACATTGAGAGATATTGACCCTTCCAGATCATAAAAAATATATCTAGAGAATTGCATGATCTTGAATCTTTCTTTTTCTCTCTGTGTCTTTCCAGGACTTGCAGTGGGCACAGATGGTCAGAGACAAGCCGTCAAGTCCACTGAGCATTCTAAAAATAGTCAGATACTCCATTAGCTTCTGCATTGCTAGTGCTGTTGGGTGCACTGTTGTTCATGTGCATGGTTTTGCAAAGTTATGCCCACAGTTGGGGGATTAATTGTTGATGCTTTAGAACCAGCAAACAGGATTTGTGAGTACTTACCCCTGACCACAGCAAGCAGGGCTTTTTGTTGTCTCATGAAAATGTAAACTTCTTAAACTTTAGGTACATTATTCTTCATGCCTGAGAAGGGAAGGAAAAGACAGAAAAAATAATTTTAAAAAATTGATAAATTTATCAGCCTTTAAAGGGTGCTCTGGTCACATACTTATATATTTTTGATGTTTCCCTCAAAGTTCCAATTCCCTACAGCATCTGCTGCCCCTGCTGCTGCTTTGAATGTATCAGTGCAGAAGGCTGCTCTCCTGCAGAGCCAGGTGGCAGGATGGGCAGCAGGACCTGGAAGCAGCATTTCTGAAGATCTTGGGAGGGTGGTGGCAGTTGAAGTGGTGTGGGTATCCACGGTCAGGAGTTCAGTCTGTTCCGGTGATTTTAACTTTTTTAAAACTTCTGCTCTTTTTTTATGGCCTTTCTGGAGCATTCCCACCCTCATTACAAATTCTCACTAGCATCCCCAGAACACCCTGGCAGCAAAACTAAATAGACAAAGTGTCCAAAAATGAGCAAATATAAATGAAAATACACAGAACAATAGGACTGACATCGGAAAGGACAGTATATTTTTATGTATTTTGTACTTTTCTTCATATAATTATCAGGTGCTGACATTGGTTAAATTTGGAGAGTGGCAAGTTTTTAATAGTATTCTTACTTAAATGTATTGTTTGGTCATTAGGAATATCCTTCCTCTTGAAAATGCCTGATTAAAAGAATTAACATTCCTGTAGATATGTAATATAAGCTTTTCACTGTTTCTGTTTCAGAGTAGAAAGAGTTAAACTCAGCCTGAAATTTCTATAAAATCAGCTTTGTCATCATTTGAGTTTGCACTGAACTCATGATACGTAAGTTGTCTGTCTCCCGGCATATAAATATCCCTCAAATATGTATATTTCTAATAGTCTGTCTGATTCAGTCTTCATCTCTACCAGAAAGGAACTACCAGGAAACCAAGATTCATTTAAATCATACAGTATTCGTAACATTTTAAGCAATTAATATTGGTATTTCTTTCTTGGGAGATATCAAAGGGCAGGTAGGGGGGAAGTGTTGAGTAGGTTTGCCTTTTTTGATATAATCTTAAAATGTCAGTGACAATCTAAAAGAAATTGTGACTTTTGTGCTGTTACTGCTTAAAGAACTAAAAAATGAAAAGGACTTTTCAGAAATACTAGTTCTTGGTAGCAATTTCTTGGTTGCAGTGGTTGCACTATGATCCTCCTAGCTCTCAGGCTTTTTTTTTTTTTTCTCCCCTTAAAGGCTAGTGCTAATAGATGAACTAATATATGAAAATTCCCAACAAAAAAATAGCCTCAGAACTTAATAGCATTCCTAATCAGTTTGCTTTTCCTAGTACTATATTTTCAAAGTATAATTTTGAGACTTAAATATGCCTTCCTAAAACACCTTTGTTTCTTCTAGGAAGATGAGCTAAATAAGTTTTAAGTCAACAGAGTGGGACCTGATGTCAAATTATTTTATTGTAAAAATTTTCTTTAATTGGATATTCCTGTATATTTTTATTAGTGAAAGAAAGAACAAAATTCTACTGAATGCTTTTGCTGCTTCTGGTATGTGGATAGCATTCCGATTTTCTGAATGCCCATCTGTTATGAATATAATTATTAATTTTTTTTTAGTTCTTTATTTATTCCTCCTCACTGTGTGAAAGGACTTGGAGTTGCATTTACCTGATATGAGAAGAACAGGCTCCATACTTGTCTTGTCATTGCAAGCTTTGTTTAGTGTTGATGAAAGCAAACAGCAAACCTTACATATGCCTTGCTGGCTTGATGCTGGTACCTCCTGCAGCATCTTTGGTTAGGTCCGGGCTTAAGCCCTACCTCCTCTCTCTTTCTTTGTGCCCCTTTTTGCTGAAGCAGCCAGGGGATGCTCTGGCACTGGGCCAGACAGGGATGTGGGCGGGCAGGGACTTCTGGCTTCCTGGGCAGTAGTGCTCCCATCATCTGCCAGCACCTCGTTGGGGCAGGGCTGTTATTCCCCTGGGCGGGGTTGGCAGATCATGGGAAAGGAAGAGAATGGATGGAAAGAGCATGTCACTGAGTCTTGCACTGGATGAGGCACTGAGGAGCGATCTCTCTTCCCTTTGTTCATCCCAGCTGACCACATTTCAGTGAGGTGAAGGGCTCTCCCCACTTCCCTCTTCTCATTTCCATGGGTTCCGCTGTCCCTGTGGTCATGGGTTTACTATCTCAATGCTTTATGGCTATTTGATCATTCTTGGTGTCAGCATGAGACTCAGCTCTGGCTTGTCAGTGCCCTCACGCCTCAACACAGTGTAGTGAAGGCCAAGGGGAAAGCGTAGTTCCTCTTTTCTTTGAACTCTTTTTGTAATTTGGTACATGGGTTGTAGTTGTACACTTTGAAAGACTTATTGTATCTCTAAATGCAGCCATCAGTTTTGATCCTCTGAAGATTTAGGGACCTTCCCCAACAGGGAAGATAAAGATGCATTAGAGTTCTCAGGAAGTATGTGGTGTCTTCATACAGACTGGACATCTGAGCAGGCCAATTTATTTTGATGCTGCTGTTATGCTACTGCCATGTAGGTTTCTGCGTCCAACTGAAGACTGCATCGTGTTATCTTGCAAAGATAAAATAATATTCCCTTTATAAAGCTAAACATGTCTTAGACATTTGCCTTTAAAGAGTGCCCATTACTGTAAGACTCTATCTGATGTGAAGAGATCAGGCAGATTGGAGTCCTTTTGATATGCTGGATGTATTCAAACCTACTGAGTAAGAAAAACTGCATTTTGAAGCAATGGACTTTAATTGCTGTGTCCATAAATAAGGAGAGAAAATTGTGGCAAGTACTTCTGATGGAATCTAGCATTGTATGTTCTTGGGCTTTTCAAGTAGATTAGTCTGTCTTTGCTACATAATCTATTTTGTTGACAAATGGTAGTTTGTAGCTTATGATCTTTTAATGCAGGGAAAAATAGTGGGAACTGATTAGGTCCCAGAGGAATTTTTTTTCTTTTGCTGTGAGTCATAATTTATGTGGCTTCCATTTCTTTGTTATGCAGCCCGTTAAACTAAGATGTTTAGTAGTAGTAACTTCTGTTTTGAGCTTAATCTGAAATACTGATAATGAGCTCTAAAGTTAACTTATTTTGTGCATGTGCTCAAGTCATTGAGGTGGGTTAACGTTTTTTTAAGAGGGAAAGAGGATAAAACATCTTGGCAGGGGGATGTTGGACAGCAATTGATGTGGCAGATTGTTAATTGCAGTAATTATAAAGCAGTTCAAAAATTCCCAACTCCTGGTTTCCAAGTGCCTTAGTATGGCATTCTGCCAAGAGGTCATGATATTCATGTCAAAAACCAGTCTTACTAGTATCTTTTTATTTTATTTAACTTCTCAGATAACCTAGATAATCTTGTCTAGTCCTGCCTATCTCAAGGTGACTGCACTTCATCTGGAGAGCTGGAGCTCCATCTTGTTTCTCCCTCCATGCTTGTTTGAACTTGTGTATTGGTGACAACAGTCAAACCTGTGTAAAGAATGTAGATCACTCTTTCTTCCTTGACACTGTTTTAAAACTTTTTGATTTCTCATTATTTTATAGATTTTTCATAAAGTGAACACTGTGTGTCTTATTGTGTACTGTATATTTCCAAAGCTTCTCTTGATCTTCCTGTCTATGAAACACATGAGACCTGGAAGATGTTTTGATAGAAACATGCAAAGTAGTTTAATCTTTCCAAGGTTTTAGAACTTGGTACAGCTCTTTGGGTTACCTGCTTTGCAGTATCTCTTTTCTGCTGATGGGGAAACTGGCTTGGGTGCATTTATTTGTTTTTGTCTCATTGTATACTAAACAGATATTGCAATGCAAACATTGGTTAAAGTTTTACTTCGCTTTGTCACTGGGTCAGTTTTATTTCTATGAACTGTTGGGTTTTGAAGGTGTTGTTGACATGTTGATATATGAACTTCTGGTTTTTAAATGTTATATACAGGAGACTCTGCCTGGATATGAGGTACTGAGGGGAAAAAGAGCATCACGCTAGGCTGCTCACCTTGCCCATTTGACTCTAAATCATGGAGACCAAGGAGGAGAAGAAAGAACGGCGACAAGGCTATTTTGCTCGGTAAGGTTATAGGGTTTATTTCAATGTTGATTAAAATATGGTATTCCTTATTCTGCCTTTTTCACAAGGCAAGTATGGTTTTTCAGATATGTATAAAAATGAAACCTGCTGCAGTATGTATCCAGGAAATGCTTTCCTTGATGTGTCCCCATTGTTGGAGTGGTGATTTTTTCCTTTTGGGTGATGGAGAGAATTATAATAAATTTGTAACCCTAAACTGTTCTTGGGTACTCAATTGCATTTGAGCTTCCAACATCCAGTTCCTGGAGACTATTTAGAAAACAAGCACATTTAAAATATAAACTGTCTAAACCTAAAGTTTATCTGATTTCAAATAAACCACAGACTAAGTAGTATTATCTCATAGGATAAGACCAACTAAGAAAGGGTAAGCTGTCTAGACTGTATCATCTCTTGGTGACCATCTCTTGGCAGGACCCAAGGGAATGGCCTGAGGTTTTGTTAGGTTTAGGTTGGATATTAGAAAAAGATTCTTCACCCAGAGGGTAGCTGGGCACTGGAACAGGCTCCCCAGGTAAGTGGTCACAGCACCAAGCCTGACAGAGTTCAAGAAGCATTTGGACAATATTCTTTGGGCTCATGGTGTGACTCTTGGGGATGGTCCTGTCTAGGGACCGATGATCCTTGTGAGTCCCTTTCGACTTGGCATATTCTGTGATTTTGTGATCTTTATAAATGAAAACAATGTTTTTTTCAATCAATCATTTTTGTCATTTGGAATTTACAATTGGTGATTTTTAAGAAATAAGTGACGTTGCTTTCCTAATAACTTTGTTAATTTAGCAAGTCTCAGTTATCTCTGAGCTCTGATGTACAAGAAGAACCAAAGCTTGCTTACTCCTGGGGTGGTAGGAAATAAGGATAAAAAACATCTTTGTTTCAGGGATATTTTCTATATTGTTGAAGAGGAGAATCATATACTCTCTTCATTCAGTACTAGGTAACTGTTATTGAAACGGCACTAAACCAGTATCCTTAGTGTATTACAGACATCCAGAGACATGTCTGTCCCACTTAAAAGTAGTAATGTGGGGAAAAGTTGCTACTTCTTTATTGCTATTCAGATGGTATGCAGTGCTGGCTAAAGATTTGAGGTCGAGTTTTGTTCATCTTTTAATGCCTTGTGACTTGCTTTCCATCGGTAGAAATGCAATTATGTTAATGTTGGAATGTTGCAGTTTGGGATTCTGAGAAGCGGAAGTTGACAATGGCACCTATAGCAGAGGAGACATCAAGAAGGATAAAGCAGAAGTAGCTAAAGGGATTGTACTAAGGAACAATTAACTTGGTGTTAAGGAAGACTCAGGCTTTGAGACAGATGTCTGAGTAAGATGCTTTAGTATTGAGAATGTTATAAGTTCTTTCTAAGTGCTGTCTGCTAAACAAATGGAAAGCCCCAAGAGGGGCTTTCCCCTCTCAGGAAAGTCCTTAACGTTTTATTTAATCTGTTGTGCAGCTTTTGTCTGTCGTCTTGTGGCTGTTTTATTTTAAAAATTCACAAGGGCAGGATGTCTTGTATGGGCATTGAGCAAGGGTCAAAAGGATCTGAAATCAGTTCTTACTTCTAGCACTTGCCTGCTGTGTAAGTTTGGGGAGGTCACCTGTCGCTTTCCCTCCCAGCTTCCTTTTTTTTTTCTTAGTATAGGTTGCAGGCCCTTAAGTGAAGTCCCCACTCTAAGCAAACCTATGCATGATTTCTACAAAAATGTTCTTGCAGACCCTCAAGCCATGTTTTAATAGAAGCTGAAGTATGTCAGTAGGTGCTATGCCCAGCCAGCATCCCAAAGTGGCTGACTTGCCAATCAGAAGGCACCTTTTGGCCTTCAAACCAGTGTAATTCTTTTGCCTCCTGAACATCTTTTTGTAGGGGTCCTGCTCGGTGTCTGAGTGGTGACTCTAGCAGTTGTTGGAAAAGTTGGCTTGAGAATGCCAAAATACTGTGTGCTGGCAAACCGGCTCCTGAACTGCAAGAGAGGAAGCAAGATGAACAAGAAATTGTCTGCATCTTTTCCCCCCGAATTTAGTGTTGTAAATAAGCTCATTTACACATTTATGCTTTAAAATCCTTGAAATTTCTCTGTAGAAGAGAGCCACCCAGCCATAGTATCTTTCCACTACAGATAGTCATGGTCTGAGTGCCTCAGTTTTCCCAGGTCTGTTCCACCTCTCCGTGGCAAGTGAAGCTTAAATAAAACGATCCCCATCCATTTTTGCTTCTTACCAAATGCTCCTTTTTTGTTTTGTGCTAAAGGGCTTATTGTTTGCCTTGGTTGGCAAGAAATGAAAAAGTAACTTTTCAAACAAAATAGAAATGTCTTTTTAAAGACATTTTAAAGACTTTTTAAGAAATGGCACAGACTCCTTATGTGGAGAAGATGTTACAGCTCGTGGGAGTTTAACAGGCAAGAAGTAAAAGAGTAATATGCAAGCATAAATTTCTCTTATGCAATAGGTCCTTATTTAAGACTGTTACTCCTACTTAAAGACTATTGTGTATAGTTAAGTTTTCTTGCCTAATTTTACAAACCTCATTTTTAGGCTCTTCTGTTGTCACTGGCTCCCAAATGGACCAATACCTGTGCTGGTATCCAGCAAGTCCAAAAGAAATGGCACAGTGTAATATAGATGTGCAGTGGTACATCTGTGTCTGTTAGGTCTCTGACTCTGCTGTGACATTTGGTCCTCTTAGTGTGATTATGTGCCCTTGAGCCCAGGTACAACTTGCACAGACAGAGGGAAATAGCATCTTTCCTCTCACCTTGCAGAATGGAGAGCCTCTCTGTTTTCTCTCGCCCATTGCACAGGGTCAATTTCTTAGGTAATGCACCTCATATATGAATAGCTATTAAAATTTTAATTTAAAAAGAAATTACGAAAATTAGTGGTGTGTCACATGGAAAGAGTTGGTAATCTAGAAGGCTGAATGTGCAGCTTGAAACTACAATTGGTTTGCATGTGCTGTTGTGTGATACTGCATGTATTTGGACAAGAAGTTGAAGGAGATGAGAAATCATGATGGAAGAGTTTGAATCTTTTTCTGAAAGAATGATGAAAGGGGCTCTTTTAGTTTCAAGTTTTCTGTGTCTTTTAACTTTGATCACAGTGGGTTACTCAGCATTTTCCATGCTGTGTATGATCTATGTCAAGTAGCTGTCTACTGCTATCTTAGCGGTGAAAACAAACAAGAATGCTTTATTTGAAAAGATGTTGCTTTTCAACAAGTTGACCAAAAATGCTTACATTAATTTTATTAATTGTTATGTCTCCAATTTGTGGTGGCCTTAATCTGAAGAATGCTGTGTGCAGATGAACTGTAAACATGATATTTACATTGAATGATTTCTTAGTGGTTTCCAGGGGAATTATGAATCTTAGTTTTCAGTCTCTTTTTTTGGTCACCACGGAGAGCCGGATTTCTGAAGTCAAAGAAGAAGTATTAGGGAAAATGTTCTTACTGGGATTTGGGTACTTTTGTATTTATTCCATTTACATTGGTCTTACTACCATCATTCTTTTGAAAAAACTGCATAAATGTCTAGGACATGTTCCAAAGCCCATCTCAGTAGGCAGAGACTCCCTTTAGTTCCAGATTGCTAATACTTTGTCAGAACTTGAAGCCAGAAGTACAACCTGATATGTTCACCTCATGTTTCCTTTTGATATGAATATCTAAGGGAAATAAAGGAATTCACAGCATGTTGTAATTTAATTTAGATTCTTGACTTAGATACTACCTAAATTTACATTAAAACAGGTAAAGACATACATCCAAACAGATGAAGACTTATACATTAAAACCAAGGTTTACAAAGAAATATGAGTTGTTACCAGGCTCTAACTTACACCTTTTCCCCCCTTCTAATTATTTTTAATGCCTAAAAATAACTAAAACAAATCATACAACAAATGGTATACAGATTTTCAGTCACAGTAGTTGTTTTACAACCTAACCTTAGCTTTCCCTTTAAACATTCACAACAATTCCAACAATAGGAATCATTGATACACAGATAATGAGTTGTAAACAGCTACAGTCTGGAAAGCTTATATCATATTGTTATGGCCTTTCCCGGTTCCTTGGAGCTGTTGGAGGCGGGATGTTGGCTTGCAGAGACCCTGGTTCTGACATGCTACATTCATTCTTGTGGTCAGTCCTTTGCGTACTGCAAGCTAACAGGTTTGTAAGCATCTCATTTGGAATTTTTCTGTCTTCTGTTTTATTCCCATATTCAGTATTTGTACCCTATTGTGGCTATTAAGACATAGGAAGATGATGAAATAAGAAAAATGCAGCAGGCACAGAGGGAACGTGTGGAAAGAAGAAATCAGTGGTGTCTAGGATGAAAAAAACACACTATAAGGGATATATAGATAAGGGATATATACACAAACACCCTTTTTTGAGGGCATCTCCTATGGGTGAGACTTTGTCATAAGTTGTTAAGTGCTTTTCTTGTTGGCCAGACTCGTTATCACCATGCAAGGGGCTTCAAATATTTGGTACTCCTCAGTTCACTGTTTCTCCAGCAGTTGCCTCCTTGCAATTGTTCTTACTCTGCTGAGCCAAAGTGTTGATGTTTATTCAGGTTTCCTGTAGCACCCATAATTTACTTTTTACTTTTAGAAGGAAAAGTTTCCACACATTGTTTTTAAAACAAACCGTCATGGAGGTTTATCTTGGGTGTGAAGAATAGGCAAACCAAGATCCTGGAGATGCTTAAATATTTTTAAATGACTGTAGGAAATAATACATCATTTCAGTTCATCTGTATAATGGAAATAGCTCTGCTTCCAGAGTATAAACATTACCTCATAATCCTGTTACTGAAAGTAAATAACAGTATTGCATTTTACTCACATTGTTTCAGTCAATAACTTGTAGGCCTGAGGCATTTTATTTTGTAGGAAAAGACTGAATATATCACTACTTCAGATTTATGGAGTGCAATGTTTATTATTTGCTCTGTTATTTAGGGGAATATGTTCGGGATAGGTGATTTGCTATGTTGGATGCTGAGAGAGGCCATAAAATGTTTTCTGAAACATACAATATGGTGATTTATCTTCCAGTTACTTGAAGTGAAAGGGTCTCAATGTTTTTAGCAGACTTTCTGCCTGATGCTTTGTAGGTTAGGGTTTTAGCTGTCCTTTGCAATTGTAGTTTAAGACATTGAAAAATGTCTAGAATTTCACGGACAGCAGCACTAGGACCTTTTGAGTAGAACTTTGGGAGGTTGGTTAGATCCTTCAGATGCTTAAGAGACAGCTGCTATTCATTACTTACAAACTTCCTGTTGTATATATATGTAAGTTTTATCATTGGTGTAAACCTGGAGAACGAGAGTTGGTAGGGAAACTGAACCTGTTTTTTCTGAAGAGTGTTGCAGTGCATGGGAAAAGTGTGTTGAACAGTTGTTTATCTTGGGAACTGTTTCCTCATCTCATGCTGTGTTGCACAGTTGTTTTCTGGATTCTGATGTTTCTATATTAGCAGTCTTTTAATTCTGTGGTGCAGGTTGGGAGTCAGCAGAACATGAATTACTGTTTTCTGTTTAGTCTTTGAATCACAGAATTATTTCCAATGTGAGTGCTTTGTCTGGGAAACATAAACAAGACAGTGGTTTTTGTAGTCTTTTTTTTTTGTAGTCTCTAGTTCTTTTCATTGCTTTCATCCTCAAGAGTAGTGAAGTTATTTAGGATTGAGGAAGACTTTAGTTATTGGTAACTGAGTTAGTGAAAGTATTTAATGGGGCTCTGAGTATAGTATTTTGAGAAGAAGAGTCAACATTGTGAGATATGTTAAGAGTTTACTGGGCTGAAGAAAACACGGGTTGATAAGAAGCTAGATATGCCTCTTCAGGGAAGGTGCTGGTATTTCTGGCCCACAAATTAAATGCCTGCCTTTGTATCTGCTGCCCCTTATTCAAGGCTGTTGTCTGTTTGATTTTGGCATGTGCTGTGCTCTGTTGTATTGTTGGTTTGGCTGATGGGATGTTCTATTTCTGGTATTAGTGCTGCATGTTTAAAGGGAAAGGTATGAATAATACCTGCAGGAATGTGCTTTTGGAAAGAGGCAGTAGAGCATTCTATCAATCTCTACAGAGATTGTAGAGCATTATATAGCTAAGGGGAGTTTGTCTGGGTGCACTGGGTACCTGTTCACTTGCAGTGTATCTGAACTATCTGGACAGCATGTTCTGAAGTTTTTGCTGCGTGCCTGTGCACAGCGGGTCCCTGCTCCTGCCTCCCCAAGGGACTGAAGTTTTTTCTCTGTGTTCTGGGGCTTTGAATAGGGTAAGAGGCTGTGTGGATATTCCTGATGGCCTTAGGTTCCCCATGGTGCTAGGGTGGTAAACCCTCATGCCCTCAGCATTAATCCAACTTCCAGACTGTGTTTTAAAGGGATTTCTACCCACCCTGCTGCTGCCAATCTGATTATGGGTAGGTGAGTTATAAGTGTAGGTTTGTGGTGGGATTTTTTTTGTCCTACTTGGTAGTCTGGGTAGGGAGCGTTTCCTAGGATCATCTGAAATTTGAGCACATGTGTTGGCTGTGCTCTAAGTCTCTGCTATTCCGTTGAGGTCTGTGGCATTCCTCCTGTTGATTTGTGTGAGAGAAAATCCCGAAGAGAGCAACAGAACTGCTTAGGAATTTGGGGAGGATGGAGATAATTGTCCGTACTTTAGAAAACGTTTGTGATGTAAATGAGCCATAAATCAACTCTCTAGGTGTCCCAATGCACTGAGTATTTTCTTGTGACATGTCTGTCTCTGGCACAGAGAACTTGCCTTGTAAAACACTTAATATACTGATAATAGCTTCAGGATTTTACCACTATTTTTCTGAACTGGCTGTTTTTATTTAAGTAGATGTAAACTTAACAGCTAAACAATCACAGGTAAGCTTAGTTTAAATTATATTTTATGTTTCTGGCAGAACAGTGTATTTCTCTCGTTGATTTTTGTTTTCAGTAATGCTTCTATAAATAAATGGCTTCAAGCCATTTATTTCAATCAGACAATCTTTAAAAGTAAAGTCTCCTCAAGCAGAAGATTTATCTCTATGTTCACTATCTGTGTTAAAAAGATGATGGTCCTCTTTCCACCTGGACCACAGCAGGTGCTGCATGTAGCAGTTTTGCTTGCCTGAGGCTGAGAAGGATTTTTATTGTTATAGAGGTGTTTTGTTTTACAAATGCTGCCAAAACTTTTTTTTTTGTGTATGTGTGTGTGCAATCTGAAACTACAGCATATGACTCTGGTCCCATGGACTGAAGCACTTCAGCAATTGTATGCATATGAAGAACCATACTGTTAAGTTTAACAGAGCAGAGCAAGTTGCTTGTAGGAACTGAGCTGTACAGGCAGGGGTGGTGGGAGCAGGTCCGAAGCACTGTGGCTGCAGAGTGAAGTGCCAGGGCACCACAGAGGAGGGGAGGCCAGCAGCTCCCTACCCACCTTCTGTAGCAGGGGTAGGACCCAGCATAACCGGAAGCTTTTCTCCCCAGCCCAGAAAGGAATGGTCAAGTGTGGGCATAGTGCCAGGCAGCAGAACAGGGTGTCACAGAGCACCTCCCTTATCTGGCTCAGGCCAGCCAGATTTTCTAGGAGGTCTTCGTCCTTGAAAATATCAGGAGACTGAAGATAGCTCCTGGCCTGCTTCCCTGCCACCCTCCTGCTCTGCATCTGCAGGGAGGAGGTGGCGCTCAGCCTTCTGGATGTGCTGCAGCCTGGATGGTGTGTGGGTTGCTGCAAGGAGTGAGACCACTTTGTGTTAATCAGAGAGGCTGCCTTGTGAGATCAAATTCAAGAACACTGTACCTCTCTGGTTTGCTTCCATTATTATTCTAGTTCAGTGTCTGCCTGAAGTGCTGAGGGACCTTAGGGACGTATTGAGTCCAGAGAACATGGAAAGGGAGCAGAACCTCTTGCATTTTTCTGTCACCTCTTCTTCCATCGTGCTGACAGAGGGCAGGATTTACTTTTTGTGTTTTCATTTCCCCTGCAGTAATTGGTTCTTCCCTTTCCAACCATATACATTTTGATTACATGTCAGAAGTGTCAGCTGAAGTGAAAAGACAAAAGTCGAAACTATTCTTCAGTCAAAAATCAAAGCATAAATAATACAATACTTGATATAAAACCCACAGGGAAATTTTAAGATGTAGTAATTAATACACACTTTATCTCTTACAAGCGTAATTGAGGACCTACTACACTACTGTGATGGTAAGGGTGGTGGAAAATATCAGAGCATGCCAAACTCTCACTTTAGCATAAAGAATATGCATTTGAGAAGTTGCATTGGTACATACCTGCCATGTGACTGTAGGCAAACCCTCCCTCTCTTGTCATCTTTATACCTATAGTTAATGTCTTTTGACTACAGTATTAAAAAGGTGGTGCCTTATTGTTTGGAATAGAAGCATTGATGCAAACATCTCCTCTGGGTGTAGATTGTCACTCTCACTTATGAAATATTTGTTGTATAAGAAAATATCAGTCATTATTCCAAACACTGTAGCTACAGAGTCCTCTTTTTCCCCACCTATTATTGGCCTGGCTGGCTGTCTTTTTAGAACTTTAACTCGTGTAACAGGCAATTCAGTGCACTTGGGCATTTCTACTGTGCTGTGTGTCAGTTAATGGGAAGTCTGTTCAGGA
This sequence comes from Pachyramphus minor, assembly GCA_013397135.1. Taxonomy (NCBI): domain Eukaryota; kingdom Metazoa; phylum Chordata; class Aves; order Passeriformes; family Tyrannidae; genus Pachyramphus; species Pachyramphus minor. Next base: position 600,283 of record VYXB01002889.1, read on the forward strand.
AATCCATTAAACTGCTCAACATGCAAAATAGGTTACAAGTCATTTGAGGACAATGAATGCAAACATAGAACTGAGACATGCAGTGGGTTGGTTGAGATTTGTTTTTAGCAATTATTCTGAAATACTTTAAGTAAAACTTTTTCTCATTCATGTCACCGTGCTTCTTGCTGTAAATTTGTTCCTGAATGCCTGTCTGTAGGCATGTGCACAACATCTGATATACTATGAGCTCCAGCTATTATTAACAGAATCCTTGAGAAATATATAGTGACATTTGGATAAATCTGGCATCGTTATGAAAGTTAGCATTTAAAAACCAACAATTTGACTTCATTGTTAGTGCCTTTTTTTTTTATAAACTTCGTCTTCTCAAAAAAGAAAAAGGATGGTGTTTTTCTTTCTTTAAACTACTTTTGTTTAGAGCTGTATTGAATCTGTAGTTTGCTGCACAGAATGGTGCAATGATGCAGAGAGCCTTGACATTTAAATGGTAATTTTCAAAGTAAGTTTTTTAATAAAAGCAAAAGCTAATACAAAGACAGGTACTTTATATCTCAGTCTCCTCCCTAAGATATCCCTGTTATTTAAATAAAGAAATAATTGAGTTTTTTGACTTGAATTTGATGACTGACTTCTCGGCCATAGCTACTTTTGGATCCCCCTGACCTTACTGCTCAGCAAACACAGACAGGTGACTTCACTTACGGACTTGAATCAACTTACTCAACATTAAGATCCTCTTTATGAAGAAAACAATGATTTCTTCCTTGCTGCTGTTGGAGAAGCAGAATCACTGTTACTTTTTTGCAGCAGGGGAACCTGCCCGTCCTCCAGCCCTCGAGAGCGCAAATGTTCATGAAAATTTCCCATCATCAAAGCACTTTTTCCGGATAAGTGGGAAGAAGCTGCCACAACTGCTTTGGTGCTCCTGTCCAGAGGTCTGTTGGGCATGGTGTGGTGTGTGCCTGGTTTGGCTTTCTGGCTTCTTCTTTTTACTGGTCTCAACTAATATTGCAGAGAAGGACCAAGGCTGTTGTTTGACAAGCACATCCATCTGGGCAATGTGTCTGTGAACTGGCACTGGTGCTTGGAGGAGCAGTCTTACCTTCTCTTTTGGGTTGATAGGAGAGGTAGCACAGCCAAGTGGGATCTAATAAAGGAGTGATCCAATTTTGAAAAATAATTAATGTACTGGCACTGTTCCTGGATTATCTTTAACCTAGATAATTTCTCAGATCTGGTCCCTGTGCAGCTGCAGCAAATGGTTATGTGTGAGAGTGGACATCTGGGGACAGGATCAGTGGTGAACAGAGAGGCACCTTCTTTTGCTGACAGAAGTGGCTTAAGTTGCTTCTTTGAGCTACAAGCAGCTTTGAGACAAGTCTCCTTTTCCTCAAAGTGCTTCTCTTGAGCTCTGGAGGTTTGCCGTGCTTTTTGCCTCATTACTGTTGCACTTGCCATGCTTTATTTCTGCCAGGGGCCAGTCAGGGATGCTCAAGAATGAGGTGGGGGGAAAGGTGGATGCATACCAGTATCCTTCAAGAGTCTGCCCACAGGTGTACGGCCTTCTGGCAGTTAGTGGCGCAGGTACCTGCTGAGCAAAAAAACCCCAAAATCAAACCAAACTACTAAACCCAAAAAGCTGTCACTGCTTTCTCCATGGCCCTGCCTTGATCAGTTTTCATGGTTGCTCTTTGTATCATTTTACATCTTTGGCAAACACAGCATGCCTAATCTATTTATTTTGAGCTGCTTTTCACCTTATCTGAAGGTAATTCTTGAAATAATTTAATCTCATGTCCTTAGTACTTCTCATGTAAGAAATAATAAGATAGCACTCCCCAAGTTGTTTGTTTGTGGGGTTTTTTGTTTGTTTTTTTTTCCTGGAGGTGGTTTCCAGCTATGTTACTGCTGCATGATGTACAGCACATTTCCTGTGCATTTTGCTTTAACTAACCTTTGATTTTCATCTACTGTTTTATTGCTTCCTTGCAAATGTTTATTGCTGTTTGAGTCACTGAGCACTAAATTTTTCTGACTGTTTCCAGTCAGTTCAATCAATACGAAAACTTCTTTCTATTATCAGGAATACTTGGTACAGAGGTGATCTGATAAAGTGGGTGTGCAGCAATGACTGTATGGAGTGGTACTCATCCTCCGGAGGTTCCCATGTCCCTGTTGTCATCTTTGGGGTTGTTCTCAGTTCTCGCAGTTTGTTTCCCTATGTTAATTGATTACTAATTTTATAGGGTCTCCTCTTTGTTATGGAATTTGAGTTCCATGAAGAGTGTTCAGTTGAGGCAGGGAGGGAGGAGTTTTGGGGATAGAAGTTTTGGGGAAATTTGAGATGGGTTTAAGCCAGCTTGATTGCCGTGGCCATATTGTCCCTGTCAGCATAATCTTAACGGTTTTTAGTACAGCATGACTCTTCTGTGCAGCTTCTCTGTAACATCCTCCTTTGCTGTGTAACTGCAGTTCCCTTTTTCTTACTTCCCTTTACTTACTTCAGTTTCAACCACTGATATTGAGGGAATGGTGGCTCAAGGAGCTGGCACTAAGTGTGGGAGAGCAGCTGGAGGCCAGTGATGGCTGGAGGTGACAGGGGCAAGGCCATTCCTCCCTTGCCAGGGCTTTGGTTCAAGGAGAGTGTCTTGCTGAGCCACTTTGGGAAGAATTCCTTGCATGTGTAGGAGCGATTTGGGGTGATTAATGATCACCGCAGTAGGAGAAAGTATCTGGCATTGTCAGCAGAGAAGGAGCAGGATGGGAGTGTGGTTACGAGTCAAGTTGATATTTGTGACAAAATAACATCTGTAGTTCTGGTTTAATTGGACAAGCCTGTTAAAGTGAACTTCAGGGAAAGTTAAAGGAGTCATCCAAAGAGAAGGACTTTTTTGTTTTGCTTTCTGCCTAAACCTGTTCTTTGAGAGCCTGTAATAACTGAGGTCATAAGAAAAGGAATGAAATAGATGTCTAAATCAAGCAAAATAGCTTTCCAGAATCCTTCGCCTATGGAAAATGTTTTATTAAATCATTATCATGGTAATAGAGTGCTGAATACATCATAACCTCTTTTTCTAAGGAAACAGAAAAGATGGGGTTACTTTTTGCCTTTGAAAATAGAAAGTTTATCAAACTGTGTGGGAATGTTATAATCTTAAATTTAAGAAAATAAGAACTTTCTGACAGTTCAAAACTCTTGAGCTTTACCCTGGGAAACTGGGATTATTCCCACCCCCCCAAATAAACATGAAGGATGTCAGCTGGGATATTTAAAATTCCCTGATACAAGTCTGAAAACTAGGGGAGGGTAAATTAACATAATTTCATTTAATCTAAAAACTTTTTTCTTTTCAGAAAGTGCAGTGTCTTTAAACTTCCAGAAAAAGCTTCACTACAAATCTTTCCCTCCACATTACAGATGAGAAACAGAGGTAGTGACTTATTTTTCTGAGGTAATGGCAGTATCAAGAAGAAAATTAACATACTCTGACTGTCAGTACAGCACTTACTTTTTGGAGCGTGCCAGCTTTGTTGAGCCTTGCTGGTGACTGACCATGCGTGAAGCCTGGTGGTGGTATTTGTTGTAAATTTAGTAACAGGAGTTCCAACAAAAGTGGAAATTTCCAGCTTGGACCTGTGCTACTAGTACTAGAACTTTCTGTAGTTCCTCTTTGTCATTACAAATGACCAGATTATGGACACTTTAGGTGTCTGCAACCACACTGTTGTCCTTAATTAGTTCTTCAGTTGGGTTTTCTTGTATTTTTTTTCCCTCTGTAGTTAATTGTTTAAATCTCTGATAAAAGGTGTGTTCCTTCCCTTATATTTGCCTTAATAGTCTGTTTTAATAGTAAATATACAGCTTTGTGGTTTGTTCATTTCCAAAACAGGTCATAGACCAAACTGAAATGGCTGGTGTTTCATGGAGCGTGCTTCCTTGCAGGGTGGATGCTGTTCAGTTTTAGGAAGATTTCTAACTGAGGATGAGTGGTTTTGTATTTGTTTCTGTGGTGAGGTGAAAGTAGCTGCACTGGGGTAAAGTGTTACAGTCTGGCAAGCAGCCTGACTGCCTTTGGCTTGGCAGACAGTAATGATTTATTTTGTCGGAGTTTGCTTATTCGTATTGAATGGGATGAGTGCACAGCCATGCCTGGAGCTGGCTAAATCGTGCTGGCACTGAACTGGGTGAAAGGGAGACGGATGATCTGTGCAGGATGGAAGAGAACAGCTGATTAGCATCAGATCAGTGAGTACCTAGTGGGGATTTTTACTGTAAGGTTTCCGTACGTAGCTATGGGCGTTTTTTGACATGACTTTGATTTGTTTGGCTGTTCTGGATGGTTGGAGAAAGGCATGTTGGGTAGAAGGAAACTAGTACATATTATAATCAGTGTACAGATTAAAATTGAGATTAAAATGTTTAATTTCAAATTAAATTATTAGGGTGTGTATAATTTTTATACAAAGTAAATTAACAGGAATCTGTTAATCTGGGAACAAAACAGATTAAGAAATTTGAAGTGTTTTTAAGTTCTCTTTTACAAGTTCTGTTAGTCTTACTGTATATATGCATAAATGGATTTAAAAAAACAGTGTTTGTGAACATGGTCTATTTGCACTGTGCAGGATGTTAAGCTGATTGTGTGCCAGATATCAAGGCACATTAAAGAGGATGCACATTGTGGAAAATTTCCCAAAAGGAAAACTTGAGCTTGTCAGCTTCAAGATAAAATGATTTCTTCTCCTTTCCCTCTTTTTTTTTTATATTTTTGGAGGGCCACTTCATTAGATGCTTTTATTTTGAAAGCAAGGATTGTTCATGGTATGTGACTTTTACTAATCTAATACAGCATAAAAACCGTGCCTTATTATCCTAAGATTTTTTTTAGAAAATCCTATGATATGGATGTAGTGCTCTTTGCCTGTAATATTATGTATCAGATGAGGTCCTATTTAATTTTCTGATAGGCATCTCTGTTGCATAAGTGTTAAAAACAAAATAGAATTTTTGGGAAAAAAAAGTTATTGTCAGATTTCCAGTTCTTTTTTTATTTCAATGTCAGAGTTGCATAGCTTTACTGGTTGCTTGTAGTACCTAGTGAAAGTTGGGCAGATAACATCACCCCTCTTTCCTCTGAGCAGTTGGGTTTTGTTTGTTTTTTTACACTAACCATCTATCTTGTTAGTGAAATGGGAAATTCAGGCTGGTTTATCCTAAAAACTACTTATTTGCCTTTCATAGGCGGTCAAATAGACTTGGATCTGGAAGATGAAGTAGCAGTTGGAGTCTTTCCTGGCTCTTTTCCTGTAATTCAGTGTCCAAGATATTAAACAGTCAGTTGCAAATTAATTCAAGTAGGCACTGCTAACCTTGCATTTTTACGTGCCTATTTTGAGATTGTGTCCATTTCAGGTCATTAGCCTTTATTAAATGAGAATGATCTTTGTGTTACAGAAAGTTTTACTTTTTTTGTAGCTTTTGTTTGGGGAACTTTGTATTTGGACAAACTTAGAAAATGGCTTACTGGTTGTTGATCAGAAGACACTTTGAGGAGCTGGAAAAGGATGCCTCTATAGAAACTCAGAAGAAATGTTTTGCTTGTCAGAACCAATTAGCTTGAAAAATGCTATCTGGTGTCTAAATGAAATTACAGACTTTCTTCATACACCAGGAGTGTTTTTGCAGATAAGATGTTTATCCTGGCTTCCCTTTTTCTTTATCCTCTTTCTTACCCCAGCAACTTTCCTATTGACTGATACTAAAACCCAAATATTTTCTACAGTAACACTTAATGCATTCACTGGAAAAGATGCATATTGTTTTGTTTGAAAGGCTGATTTAATTGCAAAACATGACACTGATCAAACTGAAGGGTTTATTTATTTATTTGGCCTTCAGCTCCCTTTTACTCTCATAACTATTAGAACAAGACTGAACGTTGGATTTGTTCAGAGACATCCTCTTTAAAACTGAGCAAGACTACTCTAAATCTTCCAAAGTAGTTGGAAAAGGAAAAATTTTACAAATTATGTTCTAAACCCATCTTCTTGGTAGCTCTTGTCGTGAAGGTTGGGTAATAATAGACCTCAGAGTTGAAAGAAGAGCAGATGAGACCTTCAGCCTCCACCTTCTTCAGGAGCTGACAGGTTTGATATTTGCATGGGAGAAGAACTGGCAGCATGTATGGGATATGCAGGTCAGTGTGAAAGAAGGGCAAGTGAAGGCTGAAGGAGGTACCTCAGGGGGATGGAGTTTAAGATGCAGTAATCCCTCCAGCTGTGCTCTTCACAGCCCACTCTCTGCTGCACTGTACAAGTGCGTGTTAACAATGAATTGCCTTGTGTGTATACAGGGCTTCATATTTGCTTTACTAAGAGGGTGCACATTCAAAAAGTATAGTAGATTTGAGGCTGCTCTTATGATTTTTAAATGCTGTTGAAGGCTTGTTTTAGTTCCTTGGGATATATTAATCAAGGCTTTTCAAGAGTGAGTGAATTGGAGGATTCAGAGTAATTTTGACCAGTCTTTAGAGACCTCTAAAAACAGCATCTTCTGAGCAGAGATCATAACCCTAGGCTGGGTTGCAGTCACTCTGGGTCCTGTCTTAAATGTCAGGGATACTCGGTCCTCATTTGGTGTTTTTTTCCAGTGCCAAGGTTACCACTTTGGGAGTTGGATCGTCATGACCTTGAATCAGAGCAGTGGGCAGGAGGATTAAGCTTGGCACCCTCTGAAAATCTGTTGCCTGCTATGAGGATGGAATAGAAATTATGGACTACCAAGATTCTTGATCACCGGTATCTGAAAGGTGGCACTGTCCATTTGCAGCAGCATCAGCTGCGTGCTGGGGGTGCTGTGGGTTGTGTAATGAGCTCTCAGTGGGCTGCAGTACTGGGAATTCAGCAAGATTAGACACTGTGAGGAAAAGTGCCAGTCAGTTGTGTTGCAGTGAGTCAGTTTAGAAGCTTATTTCTGCTTTCCTCTTTTCTATCACTAATGGACCAGTTCTGTTCTAGCTCTTCATTCTAAAAGTTGCCAGGGGCAACTTTGAAAGCTCTAGTTCAAATGAGTATGTTTTAAGGAAAGCACTGACAGAAGCTGTTAGTATTGTCACAAGGACTGTTGACCTCTAGAGGGGCATTTCTCTTTATTCGTGTTTGTTTCCCTTCCAGAAAAGGGTTCTGTATTTCCATAAGTGGCTTTTTTTGTTGTTTTGAGACACTACATTCATGCTACAGAGAGCTTACTTAACAGTTTGTGATCAAAACAAATAGACTTTGAATCTGAAGACGGAATCCTCTGATGCAACGCGAGTAGAAATAGGGGTACCTGTGGATGCTTGCTAGTTCTTGTCTACTGAGGCAGGTGATTTCTGTACCCTGTGGTACACACACATACAGGAAGGTCATTGAATCACTAGAGTAAAAGGTCAGGGATGTGGCTCATTTACAAGTCTGGAATCAGGTACAGCCATGGTAAGAATATGCCCTTTCAGCATAGAGGGCAGCTTTGCAAAGATTTATACCAGGGCTAAATATACACATTGTGCAAGCAATATGACTGTAATGTTTTGTGATTGATACAGCAATCACAGAACTATGGCTTATTAGTCAAAAATACGCTTCCTTTGCATATGCAAATTTTCATTAGTCTAAACAAAACACTTCATTTGTGATATAGATGTGTTCACTTTTGTCTTTTATAGATGCCTGTATGGTGTTTTCATATGTAATCAGGGCGGAATCCAGAAAGTTACACATACAATAAATAAATGTCTATTGCTGTGGGGAGTGTGAACTGCTACTAGTTGTCTTACAGATCTGGGGGTTTGAGTGACTGGGGAACCACAGCATCCTCACTGAGTTGACTGCAGAATGTGAATCTCCTACTGTCCTATTTTGGGAAGTATTAAAGAAATATGTATACATACATGTGTGATGGACACAGTTTGTAAGATAGTATTTTGAAATGTTTAACTAGAAAGTGTTGGTCACATGTATTTGAGAAGTTGACCCTTCTCAGAAGTCTTAAACCAAACATTCTAAACTTGGAACTGGTTTTAATGTTTTATTAAAAGAAAAGATGGGTAGGCTGAAATGTCTTGCTAAAATTCTCAAATGCTCTGTGTATTTATTTTTATGTTGTAGCTTAAAAAAAATATGAATAGCACAGGAAAATAAATGGTGGAAAGAAGAATCTCTGAAATTTCTGCATTTTATTAGTAATTTCAAGTATTGAGTTTTCACTTATGTAAACTACTGCTGTGAGATCATGTAACCTTTACACATTTGTGGTGACTCACTGGTTGTTTGTAGTTTCTATGCATATGCATTCCTTTGCACGTAACAAAGTTTTTACCATCAACAAGATAAATATACTACTCCCTCCGAGGGGTACCTTGTAACTAAGAGTTAATGTACTATAGAGAAGGACAGTTAGATAGATTAGTTTTTCATTTTGTCATATGTGTCAGTGATTAACTGGTAAGTATTTTAGTGACACTGACCGTCAGTCGATAAAGTCAGTCTTTGCTCTTGCTAAGCAAAGCCAGTGCTCTTAGATGGTGATTTAGCAGAAAATTCTGTGTTAGGATTCCTGAAGCATCTTCTCACTTGAGCTGTGCTTTAAGAGGTAATCTAAAAAGAAAATACTCTTGTTGCTATAGGGATAAGTTAGATGATTTACAGGCATCTTGTTAAGGCTTCTCTCAGAAGAAATCTAGGCAGCTGAAAAATGTCCCGGCACAAGAAGTTTGCAGCCACATCGGTCGTGTTGCAGAAGGAGCTGCTGGGTGACACTTGGAATACCAGGTGGTGTGGGTTGTGCAAGAACAGCTGTGGAATAGCATGAGTGCCAGCTAGGAGATAACCTTGGTCAAACTGGAAAAAAAATAACAAGTTTATATGAGAACAAATGGTTTTATAAAGCAGGAGCAGCGGACCGTGAAATTGTTATGTTGTCTGTTGCATTATAATACATTATGATCTGAGGTTTTATTTTATCCTGTGCTCCATCTTGAAAACATGATTCAGTATCTTGTTTCTACATTCAGATGTATGGTGCTTTAAAACAGAACAACTTTTCAATATTTTGTTCGTTTGTTTGTCCCTGTTCCTTCTCCTCAGTAAACAACAGTAAAAACTTTATTACCTCTTTTGTTGAGAAAGTATCCTTGAGATTATGATATAATTGAGGAGTATGAGGTAGGATAATCTTAGTTACCAAGTTACTGATGCCAAGTGTGTGGTTATTAAAGAGTTGTAAGGAATTCCGATATTAAATTCATTTTGTAAAAAATGAAGTTAGCAAGTGAGTTAACTTCTCTTCAGAGGTTGGTTACATCTTAACTTTGTGGGTCTCTTTTCTTTATGCATAGTTTGAAAAAGAAAAGGCAAGTCAAACAAAACACCGAGACTGTCTCTGCCAATTCCCCTGGATCTCCTGTTTCCAAAACACCTTCAGAGAAAGATGATGAAAGTAAAGTTATTTTGGAGCAAATCAGTTCCTCTGGAGACAACTGTAAATTTCCTGGGGAAAAGGAAACTGCTCCAGACAAGGAAAAGAAAAAGAAAAAATACAATCAGCTGAAAGACATCAGACGCACAGAACTTAAAAGATACTATAGTACTGGTGAGTTATGTTAATGCTATAGTATTTTGAAACATGTTTGGTTTTTTAGCTTATTAATGTATTTTTCTAATATTCTATAGGCCTTTCTGTAAAGGAGAATTGACTTTGAATATGCTTTCTGTAAAAGCAAATAGAATTATATAGTTCTAAATATCATCAGCTTCTAACTCAAACCTTGCAGTTCTCAAAAAAATACTTCCTGCTTCTCAGTTCTGAAACTGTTGTTATAGGCATCAATTAGTTTATTATTGCATTTTACTTTAATTATTTTAAAGATTTGTCTTCAATGTTTTATGGTATTTGGGTTCAGTTTTTTTGGTGGGGTTATTTGTTTCATAAATTAATGTATACCATTTAAGACTTCAGTCTTAATTCATATTCATGTTTGTCTGTTGAAATGTGAGAAAGTAAGTAAATTAACTACATATTTTTAAACAAGATGTCAAAGGGATTCTGTGGTGGAAAGCTTGCTTCCATCTCATCCCCCCAGCTGTATAAGTAACTCAGTTAATTTTAAATTCCTTTTTAGATTTATTTTTGCAAGTAATTAAAAAAAATGAGTTCTGCATAAATATACCATATGAGTCATATACACATCTGTTTGCAGTTCTGGATTGTAATTTGTTACTTACTCTAAGTAATTTTAGATATGATTTATGAAATACTTCTTTTTCCAGATTTTCTCTTGGTATTTTGTTAGAATGAATTCTCAGATTTGGAGAACTCTGGTTCCATCTTGTAAGATATTCTTTTTTAAAGAGAAGGAAGGGAACAGAAAATTGTAGCTACCCTCAAAGACTTCTTTACTGCTCACACAGTGAGTGCATGAATGGCTGACTTCTAAGGAGGAGTCCTCTTTAGAAGAAAAAAAGAAATCTGCAGGAGAAATGTTGTTACGCGTTGACTGGTGCATGCGGACCAGCCCACAACCAAAGAGCGTCTTTTATGAGGCAATACAGGCCTTGCCATGAAGAAGATAAACCTTGGAGGAATGTTTCTTGGCAAACGCGAGAGTTTACAGTGATTTATTGATCAGCCTGTAATTTTTGGCAGATTTGACTGTGATGAGATCAAGAATTTGGAAACTAAAAGAAAACTTTCTTAAATTTTTGTCTGAAGTTCTGACCACGCTGTTCTTGAATTAAAATCTGTGGAGGAAAAACTGGAGAATTGTTAATGAATGAAACTGTAAATTCTTTCTGTTTTGGTAGCATGCTGATATAAAAGAAATCCAAACAGACCAAAATATAAGCTGCTGTTGCATTCCTAGTAAAGTGCTTCTGCTAAAAGCAGTGATTTATTGTTGGTTTGTTCATAGAGTAATTTGGAGTTTTGTAGCTAAACTTTGTTTCTTTAGTGTTTCAGGAGTTTAAGTAAAAAATGCTGCAACAGTTGACCAGTTGGTGTGGCGAAATATGGGGTCAATGTCATATAAGAGTGTGGCCGGGCTGGTGAGAGACATTGTAAGGCTCTCCAGCTTGTCTTTGACTTGTGATCCAACAGTCACTACAAACTCTGGTTTTACTAACGTTTGTTTCATAAGCATTCCTGTGTTTCACGTGGACTGGCATTATTATGGAGTGACTTGAAATGCTACTGGCCATCATGTAGGTGTGCAAAGCTTCTGGGTTCTGCAGAAATACAGAATTTCTGTTGAGAAATAAAATAATTTAATGCTGCTCTTGAGCTGAGCACAAACCCGACTGACAAAAACTCAGAAGGATGAAAACCCGTTTCATGTTTAAATGCTGGCATTTGGTTGTTCCTAAAGAAAGACGTTTACCCAACTGGAGCATCAGATCACGGAATTGGAAGTTTAAATATATACAGAAAACAGCTGATTGTGAAACAAGGGCAACAGCTCCATGTTCCCTCTGCAGCTTTCAAAATGTAGAATTACAAAATGTAGAATTCTACTTCAGTAGAATTGTTTCTTGTTGCTGTAGTGTTAGACAGACTGCGTGTCTTATGTGCCTTCATCCACTGCAGCTACTGCTCGCAGGGCTTACCTGCTTAACTGTTTGTTACTCCTGCTCTCGGGAAAGCTGCCACCTTTGCTAACATACTGAGTAGTTTCCAAGAGCTGTCTCTACGCCCATAGCAGCCTGAAGAGCTAGACTTGTTTAAGCAGTTAGCCTTTTACCTGCATGTGGCGTGGCAGAGGACAAAACAGTCTGTCTCGGTGAGCTGAGTTCTGCCAGTAGATGCACATTCAGCAGTTCTCTGCTGGAATGTGTTTTAACTGCCATGGTGGGAAAGGTACTGCCAAATCTGTAAAGACTTTGTCTTTTAATCGTTGATACAGTTTCATATGAAAGTAGCTGAGAGGGATTATTCATGCATATACATCTGTCTTCATTATTTAACATTAGGGATACATGTACCTTGTTTTTCCACCCAACATGTTGGGGGGTTTTTTGCCTCTGACTTGTCCCTTTATTGATGTTTCTGAGGTGCTGTGACTAAAATGTGCTCGCTCTCTCTCCCTCCCTCCCCACCGTTAACCATTTTTCTAGTTGTGTTTTCACAAGGGCTTGGGGTTCCTGATGGTTGTTCCTTCCCAACTACCTAGTCTTGACTAATATCTAGAACATGGCAGTGGGGTTGGAGCTAGATGATTTTTAAGGTCCCTTCCAACCCAAGCAATTCTATGATTCTAACTTTAAGAAAATCTGATACAGGAGTTACTAGTTTTGTTTTTTTCTAAATGCATTCTGCACTTTGCCAAAATACTAAAGTTTTCCTTGTCACAAGAAAAATCTATTAGATGTAGCAACAGCCTTGCATATTCTCATGATGCATATGTACTTTATTTTATGACTTAATGGAGGTCCTGTCATAAGACAATATGAGTCTAGAAGAGTTGTGTCTGTAAGTCTAACAGAATGAAGACCATTGTCCTCTGAATAATCTCCCTTTCGTATTTTACAGGACAATAAATCCTTCTTTTTTTATTGTGCTAAGAGATGGGGGAAGGAACATCACATCTGACTTAAGTTTGTTCCTTGCACACCACATTCCTTCATTAGAAGCTTGTGAATGTGTTGGCCTTTATGAATTTGTAAATGCTGACAGTGACATCCTGACTTCCACTTGGAATGCCATGCCTTTTAGTAGGTAACATGCAGGCATGACACTGTCAGGAGGAGTTTGTTGACTCAGTATATCCCTTTTTCAGGAAAGACTGTATCACAGCTTCTGAAGGCTGTGCAGAACTGGAGGTGGTGGTTGTCCCTGAGTGTTTAGAAGACTTGGATTACTTGAGCAAGGTGGAAGCACAGTGGTGGAATGAGGAGCTGCTCACCTGGTGTTCAGGTGTGATGTTGTGTTAATGCCTGTGGGTGGCACTGCCGAGCTGAGCAGGAGGAGGTGCACTCGGGCATCCTCTAGAAAGGGATCCTCCAGCAACCCTGTCCCAGCCAAGACTCTTCTGTACAGCATATCTGTTAGCATTGTCGTGGCACTGTTACAAATAAGATGATGGTACACAGTATTGATCATTTCTCGTAAGGCACTGCTGAATAAATGAACAGGCCCTGCTCTTCCTAAGGTTTCTCCAGTGTAGCCTCGTATTTTCGTTTTCTCTTAGCGCTTGCACTGTTTTTCAGTGTCAGTATACTTCTGGAAATATTTGTACCATTCAACCTCCAAATCTCACCCAATAAGACATTGCTTTGCAGATACAGCCCTTGTTTTCTTGCCTTAAAACAACAGAGGTGCTAATGCTGCTTGTTGTTTGTTCCTGAAGACCAATGGAAATAACACTCATTGCTCCTTATTTTTGCTTCCTTTCTTGGCTTATGTTGTAGTCTGCTTTTTAACTTACTGCAGCAATAACAGCAGAAAAGGTGAGAAAGCTACTTTCAGACTTCCAAGGATATCTATCTGCTACAGTGGAGTGGTTGCATAGGTACTCTGGCTGCTATACTCTGTGCCCAGGATGCTCTCTCTGTCTTCTTGGTCACCTAATTGACCTGCTTCTGCAGTGTGGCTGGTTGGTTCACATACACTTTCTCAGGGAAGGCTTTTTTTTGTTGGAAGATATTGACTTGACTCCTGCGAGATTAGGAAACCATGATTCCTGTCAGGAAGTGCTAAACTGGATGAAAATATTTCATTTTGGTTTGCCACTGAAGACACTGAAACAATGTCCTTCTTAAAGTAAGCAATGTAATAGTGGTCAAACACGACCCTGAATTTCATGCATATACTTATTCCAGTATGATAGAATAGTCCAGTCTTTCTAGCAGATGTGCATAATATTCCTAGATACCGCTGATTTTGCTTGAGAATATAAGCAGTCAACATATGTGGGGAGTTGGTCTCCATTAAAGAATACATCATAAATAAAAGTTTGGTTTAGGTGAGTCGTCCCATATCACAGAGTTACTTTTGTCAACAAAATACAGTCCAGTTGACTAGCTTATTGACTAGCTCTATAATGATGAAGCCATCCTTTCTCCTTCACTGCACACTTCAATTTCTGCAGTGAGTAGGAGGTGAGATTAACAAAACCTCTTCTTATTGTAGCTCTGATTTCTGTCCAAAACAAGGAGGAGTCTTAAACACCACAAGAAGGGAAATGGTATGTGCCAGTTTAATGAGATAGTGTATCCTATGTTAAGCAGGAAGTGCAGAGGCGGAAAACAGAAGCCTTTCTTTGACTTGTCCTCTCTGCCATCACTGGAGCACGGGCGATACAGGAGCAGCGCAGCATGTGTGCAGTTACCAAGCCTCTGAATGTTCTGGGTAGCTGGCCAAGAACAAATTTTAGTAAATACAACAGAGATGGAATAGCAATTTTCATCGCTCATAATATGAGAGATTTGCCCTGACTGGCACAGAAACAGCAGAGGCAGCTCCCATGATGCCAGTAGTACTTACTCTGTTTCAAAGTTGAAAGTTACTTGCCATGAATTGAAAATTTATAGAGAATTTAAATTTAATAAAAAGGCAGGGCACTTACTGAATGCACATTACATAATAGTTAGGCCTGATAAATAGGCTCAATCTGAAGTGGACTTTTCAATATATATTAAGTTGAAAAAAAATCTTCCTACTTCTAGTCCTGGTTTTGTCTTTTGTATTACCTAGTACAAAACAGTAGGATGCAGTTGAAAAACTAATTAAGGTGCTAGTCATAAAAACATAGAAAGAATTAAAAAAAAAAGAGAAAATCTATACAAATTCTTGTTGATAATTAACTAACAGTAATCAGCCCTAATCTCTGGGGATTTGATTCGGTGAGTCCTATTCATGTAACTAAGTATTTTCTATTCTAAGTAATCCAAGTAGTTTAAAAACTGGTCTACTAAGTATTGTGTTGTTGCTTAATACAAGAGCATATATAACCATATATAATATAAGAGGAACAGGATCTTAATTTTTCCAAGTTCTGAGAGCTTGCCGTAGCGTTTGTTTTTCAGTCTGGTTTCAGGCAGCAAAAATGAAGGTAAGTACAAAGAGGAGTAAAAAGGGAAATAATTAGTTTCTTCCAGAAACATAATAAGAAGTAGTAGTATATATGGTTATAATTGCCTGTGTAGAACCACAGAAGGGTTGGAATAACCTGAATATGAGTGTAAACTGGATGTAATAGGCAGTGACTGGTTGAGAAGCTTCAGGAAGCTGGTTTATTAGCAGTGAGTATCGAAACCATGTGGAAAGAATGAAGTGGACAAATGACTGAAAGGCAGCTGTTTTCATATGACTTACTTTGGAACAAGAACAAATGATCATGAATTCCAGTGGATCAGTGGTGAGGCCACCAGGTTATATTCAAGCTGTGTTGTTAATAGATGTTTAGTGGGAACAGTTGCACAGAGAAGGGATGCTTTGTTCACAGGCAGGAGAATCTGATTTGAGCAGTAAGTACTAGTAATAATGCTGTTAGCATTAAAGTTCTTAAAATTTGGATGGAAACATCTTAATGCTGGGCAAGTTTGGAATCCTCTTCAAATTCTCATCTTGATAGATAAGCTCCTGTTAGTTGTAAAACTAAGTAAAAAGATGCAAATAATTGAAACTTGGTAGGCTTACATGGCATAACCTTCCCAGGCAAGCTGTAGTGTGTTCAAGGAGCAAAATAAATGCCGAAAACCAGCATGTGTAGTGTTAACAGTTTTCTAAAATGCCCATGTTTTGTGTTGTGATATCTAAGGATTCCTTCCCTCAGACCTGCTTTGTTGACAGTCTGATTTTTCTCACTCTGTATTGTCTTTGAGTACCTGATGTAGTGGATAGTCAGAAATTTTATGGTGATGGGTGCATTTAGGTACTGACACTTAACTGAGTAGGATTCACAAGTAATGCTGTCAGATGACAAAGATCAGTAGGCAGCTTCTTGTCCACCCAAATGCTCTTGTCTCCAAAATGCTCTTCAGCCTGCTAACATCCAAAGTGAGTACAAATTCACTGAATCTTCTTTTTCTTTTTCTCATCTCTCAAAATAATTACCATCCCTTTTTATCTCCACTCTTATATAAGAAAACTGGAACTAGCTCTAATTATCACTGTATCTGTCCCAGACTGCACTTTCATAAACAGTTAAAGTCAATCGAAGGTGTCCGTGCTGTTGCTAAAAGAGGATGTGCTGCCTGTCCTTCTACTGAGCCCAGCTGAGTGGTGCCAGTCCCAGCCTTCAGCTGTCACTAGCCCAGAGAGGCAGGACCTGCTTTCTCTTGCTTGGCATCTAGGGACCTTGAGCAGTGCAGGGTGGTGGCAGAAACATGTGGAGGAAGAAGGTTGGTGGAGTTGACACGTTCAGCAACAGCTTCGTCGTAGGTTGGTTTAAGTTGCTTGTGAACCTGTGTCCAAATCCAGTTCCGCTTCAAGGGGATTAATGTTGAGTTTGCTTTCAGAGGAGCTGTACGGAGTGACTTGCATTAAGTCTTTGTTACCATCAGGGTAAATTCATTGAAGAAACTAAAGTTAGATGTGTGAAAGGTTGATTTTTAACTGTTGCTTAGTCTGAAAAGTCTATGAAGTGTTTTTTTCTAAAAAAAAAAAAAAAGGACAAAAACCACCACAAAACAAAACAAAAAAAAGAACCCCACAAAGAAAACTGAAAAATGTGTGTTATAAATTGTATGTTGGAATTTTTAGTGTTTTCTGATGGAAGTCTTTGCTTTTTCTTATTCCCACCATTTTGTTTCTTAACTTAATCTGAATTAACTCCATCCACTCAGAGGCCTGAGAGATGCAGTATGAACTTTCCGTCCTGTACTTGGATATCCTTCAGTAACTGAAAACAGGATGTAGAGTTTACTGAGAACTGCGTTTCTGGCCACACAATTAGATACCAAGTGTCTGAATAGCCCAGGCAAATGGCAGAAAATAACATCCTTCTCTCTGTGATCTAAAGACATACGTGGCTTTCTTCTTGCAGTTCACAGTAACACAGCATATTTTTGTAGTGCGTTCAAAGATCAAAATACTTCAGCTAGGCTGTGTGGATTGATCCAGTTTATAAGTTGATAGCACAAACACCTGTATGGAATATACATATCTGCCGGTGACCAACTTAGGCAGAAAAGCTCTTACACATGCAGTGAATAATGGGTGGAAAGAGTATTCAAGGGAGCACTTAGCAGATACTTTATTACTGTCCTTATCAAACTGAAAAGGTAGGATTTTGTTGATTATTTTCTTCTCCCCCCCTCCCCCCATGTAGTTCACTTTGCTATTTTCTTGAGGTGTAGGCTTCCTCTATTTTAAGTGCGTGGTCACTGTTGCTATGTGATAAGACAACTGAGACCTCACTGGCTGATAAATCTGGCAAAGCACAAAATCCTGCAGCTCCAACTGACTTTTTCACTGCACCCATGAGGGCCTTTTTTCGTACACAAATAAACGAGGAGAGCAGGATATTGTAGAGGCAGACTGTCAAACACAGGGATTTTGGCATAGATTGAGTGCTCTTGAACTAAAAACTGGAAGAAATGATGACAGATGGTATGAACAGCTTCAAATCTTGAGTCTGCGTGTTTCTTACATATGAGTAAAGCCGAAACTCTGAATGGGGAGGAAGTTCCTGGATGCTGAATCAGTGAATTGTCTTGCTCAAGTTGGTGTTTCTGTGGAAGGTTGACTTAACGCTGTCTGTCTGTATAATGCTAATCATCCTAGTGGGGAACTGCCAAACAGGCTGGAGGATATAATAATGCAGTTTTGGGATTCTTGTATACATACTCAGTGTACTCAACAAGTTGGTAGGAGCCTGTGCTGAAGTTTCTATTGATGTGTCTTTGCTTTGATTGCTATTCATACTTCTTAGATTGAAGCTAGCATGTGTACCTGGATGCTGTGTAATTACTTTCCTGATGTCCTCATGGATGGTAGCTATTTAATCTGCCCTTAGGTAGGAGACATCCGTTGCTTGCAGGCCATCTTTTGTGTGACTGACTCATAAACTTTGCTCTGAAGGAGAATGAAGCACTTGGCTGAGGGCAAGGTGTTTGGCTGCTGACAACAGTTAACCTAAGGTGGTGCTGATGTGAAGTAGGACCTTAGTCTCTGGATAGCTCTGGTGAACAACGTGCTCCCACGTCCACCTTACACAGGCTGTTGCAGGTTGGTGAAATAGCAGTGGGGAGAGACAGTGGTCAATGAAAAGTAGGTCAGGAATAGTCCACAGTTTTGATGACACCACAAAGTAGTTACCCAGAGTGCATGGGAACAAGCTCCTGTCACAAAAATGATGATCACTTCCTATTGTTACAGTCATGTCAGTATTTCACTGTGACCATCCAGGGCCAGAATAAATACTTGTTTTTAAGTATTTCCACAGTAAGTATGGTTAGATCACGTATGCAAAATACAGGAGAACACTTACAAATACTTTCCCAATTGCAGTTTTCTGTGGATTTCCATTTCAATGTTAGACTTAAAACTTTCTGTAACAGATCTCCTTTCACCATTTTCACATCTTTCAGCATTTTCACCATTGCCTTGTCTGTATGCAGGATGTACAGAAAGAGATGTGTCTGTAAAATGGAAGGCTAAAATTATCCCACCTCTTTGTGTCCAGGCATCAGTAGGAATTCAAGACAACCTTCAGAAAAGGAACTGTGATAACATAGATCAGACATACAACTGATATTGAAGAGAGAAATCAACTCTCCTTTTCTAAAGGAAAGAACAGAATTAGGACCTGGATCTACCACCCAACTGCTTCAGCTGTGGTGGAGTGTCTTGAAAAATCAGTCCCTACCCACTGCCACATGCCCATTCCCTCATTCTTCCCCATCCCTCTCTTCCCTCTCTCATCCTCAGTGCCAACACCAAGCTTGGTTAAATGCCACCTTGCCCTGGGAGGATTGGGCAAGTTGGGATAGAGTGAAAGTTCATAGATTGGAGTAGGATGAGCAGAAACTAAAGCTAGGAAACTATTTACTGGTTTAAAGCATAATCCAAAAAATTAATCTCCCCAGAAGTGAGGAACTGAAAACTTGGTTTTATATGATAGTGTGTGTAGATTCAAATTGTACACTGTTGAATTTTGAAATAGTGTTGCACAGGCTAAAACGTCACGTATGAATGTGGTGTATGGTGAAGAGCACTCTATAAAATGTATGAAAGGGTCATAGGGAGATGATGAACTCTGCTGTTAGGACATATAACTTGTAGTTCCATGATGCTTATACCACCAGTTTATTCATGGTACTAGAGGAGCTGCTTGTGGTTTGGATCTTGTTCTCTGTTAGAATAACAGTTGTATAGTTCCTTAGAGATAGAAATTGTTGTATAATTTCTTATAGAGAATAAACCGTTTAAGATCCACTTTAAAACTGATGAGAGCTTCCCTGCCTCGTATCTGTCAATCCTTCTTACTACTCTCCTGTCAATTTCCTGATTTTATGCCACCTGAATATTTCTGGTTGTCCCTCACAGTCTTAAAGAATAATAAGTGGGTTTCATGTGTCTATATTTTGTCTTTAAAATTTCTTTCTTAAAGTAGCCCATGCTTGATGTAGCCTACATCCGTATTTCTGGTGGCTATTGTTTTCTTAGGTGGTAGTTCCAAGTACAGCTGAGTGCTATGAGGAGTTGGATGTTCCACAATGTGAATTAACACTTTGCTGCTGCTGAATAGGGAGGTCTTGTGCTTCCTCTCCCTGCTTGGAGCAATGTTTTTTCTCTCCCCCTGAACCGATACTGCCATTTATCAGACGACAAGGTAAATGTAAACTTAAAAATAAACTTCTGAACTGATTTTCTAGGCCACAGCACCTTCGTTGAAGTCAATTCAGTAGTTGTGTGGGTTTTGTTCCTGTTCAATCCAGTAAATCGAAATCAAATGATTCTTGACATACAATTCTTTCGTTTTCTTTCAAATAGTTGCATGTGGGGGAGTTTGGTTTGTCCTGTAAGTGCTTTCCTCTGCATAAGCAGTACTGACTGCTTTTGAGTGCAAGGTATTTTTAGTTATTACTTTTAGTTATTTAATACACTCTGAATACCTCCCAAGAGTATACAATTTTATACTTTTTTATTTTTTATATTTTACGGTTTTCAATTCTCCCCCCCCCCCCGGCCATTCTTCAAAGTTTTCTCCTTTTGTGTAAGGAAAATTACTTTATCCAGTTACGGATTTTAATTCCTATGCTACTTTTATTTCTGCCTTTCTGCTTTATTTTTATAGCTGCCTTGAACAAATAGTAATTTGAGAACAGTATCTCTCATACAAATTTAAAAATAATAACCTGATTTATAATATGAAGTAAGACTACCTCCGCAGTGAAGCTCTTTGACCAGCTGCTATCATACAGTCTTGGACAAGTCACTGTTATCTGCAGATGTACAGCTTGTGTTTAACTTTGGGCATCTGAGCAGTCCCTTTTGGTTTTGACAGTACTCTTTACCTGTGTTTGGTGTTTTGACAAACACTTTCTCATATTACAGTATGACAGTGTGAACTGTCAATTCCAATAAATTAAGAAACTTAACTTCAGTACGCTCTAGTGTAAAATGCTCAAGAGAGACCCTCTTACTTCAGAGCCCTAAATTGCTCTTGGAAAACCTGACCCAGGCACTTGTGCAAATCCTACCCAAAAAGAAGCTGCGATTGGTATCTCGACATCAGATAAGTCTCCAAGAGCAAGACCACATATGGTTTAATAATACAATAAACAACTGTTAGGTTTCTTCCTCAGTATGTGTTTCGCCCTTGTGTGAGGAGGTGTTCGGTTGTGTCTGCAAGAACCTTTGTACAGAAGTGTGCCAGTTGCATAATGGGAACTTGGCTTAAAAATTGTTATCAACTGTTCCCCAAAATGTGACTTGCAGAAATGAGATTGTTTTCTCTTACCTGTTTTTCTTTTGCATCTTGAAATGCAAACCACTCATTTGGAGAAATGCTTAGGATAATTCCATTTTTGTACATTACATTCCCTAGGGACAAGCAAAGTTATTTCTTGAAATCTAACTCAACTGTTTAAAAACAGTATTGGTGGGTTCTGCCTCAGATGGAAATGTGATTTTTTTTTTTTTTTGTTTTGATCCACAGACAGCTGAAGGTGATGTTTGTTCATGCACCCAGCCTATCTTCGAGAGGCCTAGGACTCAAAACGTTTGCAGTGTGTAAAAGAAAAGGATGTGTAACCAGTTTACTGAGGGGTAAAGAAAGAGAGATACAGTCAATGCAGCTGGGAGCTATTCTTCTGTCCAGACAATACATAACTTAACTTGTTCCTAATGTGTAGTT
This sequence comes from Pachyramphus minor, assembly GCA_013397135.1. Taxonomy (NCBI): domain Eukaryota; kingdom Metazoa; phylum Chordata; class Aves; order Passeriformes; family Tyrannidae; genus Pachyramphus; species Pachyramphus minor. The sequence goes on from VYXB01002889.1 coordinate 621,621, forward strand.
AGTAGCAACTAACCTGAAAGCAGACCTGAAAACCATGTTGGTGGACCCAAAGACTTCTCTGATTTTTCCATCTATATCGACTGCTCTGTCAGAAACCTCTTACCCCTCAGAATAGCCTTGTTTTGCCTGGTTTTGGCTACAAGGGACATTCACCCCCTACCTTCATGTTCTCTCCTTCCTCCTTCATCGTGATTCCAAATACTCACATTGCAGATAGGCTGTGTTGCATCTGCAGAAAGGTGGGAGAGAGCTCCCCTGGGAGTCACTCATCTCCCTTTTCCCTGGCATAAATTTCACAGGAGCTGGAGGCAGAGGCTGTTCTGCCCATAGCAGCCCCTATTATCAGAGGATGAGTTGTGCAGTCTCCATCAGCAAGACACATGCATCTACAATGGCTTTCTCTACAGCCTTGCTGCACTTTGGCAGACACTGCTATGACCTGTTTCTTACGTTCTGGTCTCTGTGCAGAAGTACGTCTGTTTCCTGTCTGGTAAGAGGTTATCAATTGATCTGCATCATACTTGTGTCTTCAGACAGTCCTAGAGCAAATGCCAGGAACCCTTCACCTCTGCCTTTACTAGACATCCTCTGCATGTCCTTCCTGCTCGTACTCCTCTCCTTTCAACTTCCCTTCTGAACCATCACATTCAGTATAAAGAGCCTTTTAGTCATCCCTTTTCAGTGCTTTTTTCTGGGTGCTTGGTGACACACCATTTCAGCCGTATTCTGGTTTCAGTACATTTCAACTGTTGTCACACAGTTTTCCCAGCTGAGATTTAGAGCTAAAACACTGTGCTGTTGACTGCATCTCACTGTTTCTTTGCACTAAGGTGTCATATTTTCCCCCTGACTGTTGGAGTGCATGACCTCCCTATGAAATGGAGTGGAGGGGGTGTTTTTTGTGTTCCACTTCCTCCTTCCCTCCCTTTTCCTAAGCCTCAGTGACCTTTAAACTAGGTATTTCCACTCCCCTTTCAAGCATATTGTCACAAATGAGACTTTGAATGCAGCAGTGCACATCTTGCCACCTTATACACGAGAGCTGCTTAGATGCCTGGAGCTTGGCACTCTTGATATGGCTCACCCTTCTACACTGCCCCTGCGGGGCTTGTGTCTCCTACTAAGTGTCCACCTTGTTCAAGTTCTGGCAAAAAAGTGGCAGTGATGCTGCCACAATGTCTCCTTGCAAGGCTCCTGGTGGTAGGAGCTCTGCTGCAGGGTGATCCTTTGCTTTTGCTCAGCTGAAGGGCTTTCTAGGTGTGCCGGTACCCCTCTGTGTCCTATTGCCCAAAAATACCCCATTGCCCAAGTGCAGGTGCTGTCTGTCCTCCAGCCCTGTGCGTGGCTGTGGGGGAAGGATGGCAAAGGGTCCTTTGTTGCTTTGACTGTAGCAGGAACAAGTCACTTCACATTCCATTGCAGTGTATTCAGGTGGTAACACACTTTTAAACATGAATCATGTAGCATCGCTTTGTGCTTCTGCAAAGGAGCTAAAGACGTTTTTTGGGGATGAAGAAGTTAAGAGGGAATTTAAGTTCCTTGGAAATATTTGCAATTTTTCATGTAGAAGTATGTGAATACTGCATGAACACAAATAGCCAAATTCTCATTGAATTGTGCCTTTGAATACCTTATAGCAGGAATTATACCTTTTTTTAATATCAGTTCTTTGAACTGCTTGTCATTTTTCATTTAGGCTCTGTATTTCTGGAGATCTCTTTATTCCTTTGAAATACTTGCTTGGAAAATAATTAGCGGAGAATCAGTTTTTATTGAGAATAGAGAAAAGTTGTTCAAGGCATAGATATGTCAGAATCATGTGCCTGGATTTGTACTGAGCGGGGATTGTTATTTTCCTATGGCAGAAGTTTCACTGGTGAAGGAGCACAAGTGTGGTCATAATGGATGACAGCTGCCTTTTTGTTTCTAGTGACTTAAGCAGTAGCAAAGGAGGAAACCAAACAATAATAGGATTCAGTAGAGTAAAATATGCAGAAGTAAAGGTGAGGGCTTGTCAGGAGACTGTGGGGAAAGTGGGAAGCAGAACACAACCAGACACCTGAGTTGATGAGAAGGTATAGGGATTTTTTTTTCTTCTTCTTTAATATGGTAGCAGTACACTACCCAAATCTGAGCAGGGAATGTTTGTCTAACTTGCTGATTTTCTTTAGGGAGATAGGTCTGATCAGATAGACAAAAAACCTTTTCATGGATGTGCCCCTTAGCTGCTGCAGCTGCCTGAAGGAGGGAATGGGTCTGGGATAATGTCTGTCTCAGAGGCTGCTGTGTCCTCTGGGAATTGCTGAAATGTTAGAGTGGGTGGGAGGTGTCCCAAACCAGGAATCTGGCACCTGTGGTGGTAGGGTTCACTCACACGTGACAGGACCTGAAAGAACAGCTCTTTATTTTAAACTAATAATTGCAATGTGAATCTGCTCAGTTCACTTTGGGAGCCATGGGAAGAACTAGAGAGGTGCTTTAAGTCACAAATCATCCTATTCACAACTCTGCATATAACAGAATTGCTGAAAGTTATTAAAAAGTCAGTGTTGAAAGTAGAAATGGAAAAAATTGTTCAGACAGACTGATTTGTCTTCCTTCTCCAGCATCCCAAGCAGGACTTTCATATTCTTTAGATTTCTACATTTCTGCAGAATGACTTAAGTGATACTAACTCCATCTCTGTCAATGTAATTGGTATCAGGTCTCATTGACTGATAAGGGAACTACCCCAGAAAGCCTTGTTTGCTTAATTTCTTATCAGTACTCTGATTAGGTTGCTCCAAGTGATAACTCTTCTCCCCTGAATTTATTGCGTTTTAGATTCTTTTAAGCTGCCTTCAGGTTTTCACTCCTTTGTCCCGGTGCTTGGCTAGACTATAGTAATATAGTTTTATTACTTCTAACAAATCTGTTGTAGAGGTGTAGGACTGGAATGTCCTAAAACCACAGTGACATACTGAGCAATGTGAAAAAGTATGACTGCTGTGTGATGTGGGGAAAATTACCAGTGTGTACAGATTTAAGGAAACCCTCATTATGTCACCAGCACAAATTAATATTTTTTTCATGTCCTAAAGTCTGTGTTTGGTTTCACTTCATCCATCTTAACAAGGATATAGTAGGAGAAGAAAAGCTAACAAGAAGCACGGTCTGTGTGGTCAGAGACATTGGAAAGAGTCTAAAGTAATGGCCTGAAAAAGTGAAATAACTAAGGAAAGATGTTGGAAATCTGTGACATCATGAATGATGTGCAGCAGGTTAACGATGACTTGTTCACCCTTAAAATAACACTAATTACGATGCTCAGTGAAATTAAGTATAAATTACAAGAAGGGAAGCACTAATTTATTTAGCTCATCATGGAAGCAGTAATTTGTGTAGCACATCATGGGGTTCATTGGCATAGGGCTGGTGTGGAGGCCTTGAAGGGACAGGGCAGTTAAGTGAATGCTGCTACTCTACTCTGGGAAATTTGTGATTCCTAGAAGCCAAGGGGACTAGGGAAAGGGAAAGATTCATCTTATTTACATGCAGCCTAAGTCTTTGGTAAGACAGAGATTAATGAGTAAAATGGACTTTTGCACTAAGTATGCCATTGCCTTTATCCTTTCAGGCTACTGAGTTTGTTTGCCAGGTATGGGAAATGGTCAGTCCTTTGGCCCTTTGTTTACTTCAGCATTCCTGCTGGGCTACCAGACATCAGGACCTGGCTTGGGACCTGTCAGGCATGTGTAGGTGTCACTGCCAGCACTGTGAAACCTTGCACTGATTTTGGCTGGCAGTAGGTTCATCTGTAACACTGGTGGTGATGGTATTGTACATCAGTGTGGGCAGCCCCAGAGTCCGCTGATGCTCCTTGACCTACTCTATCTACTTACAGAGCTATTTACACAGTTGCAGAGGTGTAATTCTCCTATCATGCGTCAAGGTCTTTTGGATGATAAACTGATTAACCTCTTTATCATACCCCTTCAACAGCTGCTGTCCAAATTACTCTTAGGTAACTGGTTTTTGTAAGGTTTCCCGTAGCACTGCTAAATGAAATGTGAAGAGTCTGCTAGGAAACTGAGGTACAAATGTATCATTAAGAACAGAAAAATTCCCATTCTAGAGCTGTCTGTTTTCAGTAAGCCTGTATTTCCTTGCCTGTTCTTTATTGGCATTCTTCTTCTCTCTTCTCATTATTTTACTATTTTTACATAATTCTTATTTTGCATATTTCCTGGAATCACAGAGGGTTTCAGTCCACCCACACTGCTCTTTTCCTAAAAATGCAGTGTGATCAAATTTGCATTAACACCTAGTAACTTCTCATTGTCGTGCAGTCCCATCTCCAATGTACATGCAGTGCAGAAAAACTTGGGAGGCAGAACCGTGAGTCATTTCACCACTAAGCAAATGTTCAAAAAGTAGCCAGTGACAGTTGTTTTAAAGCCTGTGGAGCTCTTCATCTAGTTCTGCCTGAAAGAAATGTGGTCTCTGAGGAACTCCATCATGCCTGCATGTGCTCTGGATGCCTTTGGGACTACTACTAGAGCTAGTTGCCTTCAGATCATGTCAGAAAATGATTGGCTTCCTGAAGGAGAAATGAGAGAGGATAAGGGAACTGGAGAGATAGTATATGGTGGTGTGCTTAGCCAGGCTTCCCACTCACTCTGTTGTAAGCCATTCACATAGAGCACAGTTTGTGACCTTGGCCTCACTACATGTACAATATCTAGGGCTTAACAGTACCTGTCAAATTAAATGGATTCATTGCAATTTTTTATTCTAAAGCTCTGAATTTTTTAATTTATGATTTTGAATCTTTATATGCCCAATTAAAAATATAGACTAGTTAAGACTTTGCACTGTTCAAATTGATATGATGTGATTTTGGATTGCCCAGGCCTGTCTGGTAGTTAGGCTCAACTGTTAGAACGGTATACAGAGCCCCTTGTTGTTGGGGTAGGGAAAAAAAAGAGGAGGTAGAGAGTAGAAGGAAAAGCATCCAAGCAGAAAGTGTGAGGTTTTGGTTTCAGAAGACAAGTAAGTTACAGACTGTATAGCTAACAGGCTATACAGCATATATTCTTGCACATAGATGTGCAAGGAAAGCAAGTGTCTAATTGTTCAACTTATTTAGGATTTATTAACATTTATTGGCAAAAGGGGGACTGTATTATGTTTAGTCGAAACAACTTGTCTTTTGAACTTGTTTTCTTGTCTGTATGGTTTGGAGTTTTCAACTATGTGTGCATATTTAGTTCACTCTTCTGTATTGCACCATGCTTGTGTTTAGGACCCTGCTAAACAGACTCACAGTCCTGTCAGCCAAGAACTAGAGCATACTGTATGTCTCCTTTGAACACAGCATTTCAAGTTACAACTTTTCACTGGATAGTATTTTTTAATCTCCAAACTTTACAGTCCATGCAATTAGGGGAACCTGGAAAATACAGTGAGAGAGGTATCCTACCTCCCAGGGAGGAAACTGTAGGGGAGAAAGTTGTCTGTATTGCTATTCTGTGGTTGTCTTATGCCACAGTGGCATAGTGTTTGCTGTCATGCTCAGCTCTCAGTCACAATTTCCAAAGACAAAGCTTTGGAACAAAAAACGTTTAGCTAATTCCAAACATCATAAGCTCTTCAGAGAAACTGGTTTTATTGCATACTGTTATTTCTCCCATCCACACCCAGACTTAAACTATTTCACATTCAACAGGTGTAAAATCTCTCTCCCTACCTCTCTCCCTGTCTGGGCTGCTTTATTTCCAGGGTCATACTGGTGCATGTCTAGTTAGTGCGAAATAATTGCTCTTAACTGTTTCATCCCTTGTGTACTGTTTCAGACATAAGTAAAGGTTAAAATATGTGAAAACTTGCCTACTTTTTCCAGTTAGACCAAATAACTTACTAGAAGATGAAGTCTACCTGTAAACTTTTCTTTTCTTTCTCCAGTTGCAAACAGCTTAGGTGGTTTTCCTGCATGGGTGTGATGTGTAGTTCTAGTTGTCCTGGAGTAACCAAAATGGTACCTTCTATGAGCACAAAATAGTTTAAACTCACTCACTGTTAATGGGGGGAGGTTCTTCAGGCAGCATTGTGCCATACTGGCAGTTGTATGTAGATAAAGGTTAAAGAAAACATCCTGTATTTGTCACTTTTTTTGTCTCTCATATTGTCATTTTGTTTCTGATAGTTTAATATTGTCCCTGCTAATGCTGTCTTTACCTATTTTCCCATCCTTCACCACAGACTGCTTTGACTTTGATCATAGGAAGGTGGTGAAAACAATGGTGAAAATACAAACAGTCAGAAAAAGTTTCACAGTGGGTCTCCAGTCTCCGAGATGAAATATCCGAAATGACTGAGTGATGCTCTGTCCCAAAATGCTATCAGAGAAAAGCCAGCATCATCCTAATCTTTCTCTTTCCACATCTGTCCTTCATGCCACGTGTACTATCCACATGTACTTAAATTGTGTATATTTAGTCCCTACATACTTTCTGCCTCCTTTGTATCCCAGTGCTCTTCTCAGTAGGTGGGAGTGGGCAGGTGGGGAGTGGGGTAAGCCGGCAGTAACACCTGGATATATGCTCTTGTGAGTCTCTTCTGACTGAAGGAGATGGTCTCTCTGGTAGCCTCTGGGAGACACTGCAGCAGCACCACAGCATTGATCTTGCTATGGACGTGGGCTGGCAGAAGGATCAGGTGCAGCGTGATTCTGGGCCCCTCCTTGTTTCTTGTGTACATTACAGTGGGGCAGGCCAGTCCTCGCCCTTCTTTTTACTATCTGCCTCTTGCTCTCTGGAAATAGCAAAGGTTGCAGCAAAGCCTGAATGCAAGTCAGAAGCCCTGCGCAGCCATTCCCTGTGCTTTCCCTCCTGATCTTCCAGAGCAGCCAGCTTGGACCACAGGAACGGTCATCCCAGAACGACAGCATCTCTGGGCTCTTGGTTCTGGCTGCTGGCTTTTCTGGGCCCAGCCTTGCCTTGTCTTCTCGCCTCTCCCCATCTTGTCCAGGCTGCAGCAACCTGCCAGAGGCAGCAGGACTTTTCTAAGGGGTTGGGGCAATCAGGCTGGGCGAGAGGGGCAGCTATGAATTGCCTCACCGTGCCCCATCCCCACTCCTGGAGCTGGGGCTGCGTGCTGCCCTCACCTCCCCCAGGTATGTGGGTCTGGGTCTGACTGTGGAAGGTGAGACCCATGGGGCTGGGGCTGGCTGGGCAGCTGGCATCCTCCCTGATCCTTGGCTTCACTCACCCACTGCTGCAGTAAGAATTGGAAATCTCTACCTTGCTCATGCTGCTGAGAGCTTGTGAGTGCCTTTTGGGTCCTGCAAGGGTTTCTGCATCTGCAATGGGTTTTGTACTGCAGCTGATAGGAAACATCTTCTGCATGAGCTTTGTGCTTTCTCATGCTTGACTGTATACATGCATGTTTTGCAGAACTTTTGGCATACTTTTAGCTTCAGAGTTTAAAATAGTATTTGAATATAATGTACTTGTGGTGAAGTGGTGATTAACCAGTATTTGTTGTGTTCGTACCAAGGCAGTAGCAGCGCGTCCGTTCATCTGCTGGTGCAAAGTGCTTGTATCCAACAGCTGAATTCTGTAGGAATCACAGAGAAAAACAGAGGAGCAGTACTGTATTGATATGGTATCATGTATGTGTTACTCTTGCAGAGTTCCTGAATGATTACTAAATCTGCTGTACTTGATCAAGTTCTGCTTGCCTTACAATGCAATTTTAAGGTCTAATAGGTATTTTTAAGGTGTTCTCTTGTTCCTGTTCATAAGTCCTATTTGCACATTCTGTAGATCACTTTCAAAACATGCTGAAACGCAAACATCTTGAAAGTCAATTACTTGAATTTTTTTTTTCTCTTTAGATGACAATCAAAACAAAACCAATGAAAAGAAAGAGAAGAAAATGGTTTCTCAGAAACCCCATGGTACCATAGAATACACTGTAAGTATTGGTTTGTGGTATGTTCATATCTGCTTTTTTAAAGGGGAGCTGTTGAGGTCAAGAGGGAGGCAGTGGCACAAAACTGAAAGCACTTAGTGAATAATTTTGAGGTTTACACCTGTCTCAATAGGGATTGCTCCAAATATTATTGCATGGGGAGGGCTAGGCTGATGTCCTGAATCTCTGTTCAGTCCAGATCCTCTGCCTTTTCTTGTAGCTGCCAATTCTATTTTTACTTCTGCATTATAGCTCTCTAGTAGAGCAATTGTTTTGTTCTTCTGAAAAATACTTCCATTTTTCAGTGTTGCTAAGGTCATCAAGTGGTTGGCCTGTGCTTGGTCTCGAGATTATGAGACCTCTCTGGCTAAGCTGGAGCAGGACAGCAGCGTGCTGCTTTGGCAGCTCAGAGAATTAGCTCTGCCCAGAAGGTCTGTGTGAACTGTCAGGACCTTAAACAGGGACTGCAGTCTGTCATGCAGAGCTGCTGTGGAAGGTGAGTGGCCCAGCTGGGAACAGCACAAATGCCTGACATGCTGTGACTGCTGGAGATGTAGTGTTTGCAGTGTTTGACTTTGCTCTCCTTGCCAGACCAGTTCTAAATGCAGTGGTGCTGCTTTAAGGTTTTAACAGAAAAGGAGAGGGACATCTGTGACACCTCTGCATTTTATCTACTGTATAGTATGAGAGAATAGTTCTGCTGGGTTTTTTTTAATACTACTTTATCACTTAAGCTGTTAAATAGAGGGTGTGTTGAGGTCATCAAGTCTATTGCCTGAAAACAGTCTGTTAGATGGGTTGGGTTCACCTGGTGTGCTGAATGTTTTCACTGTATCTTAAGCTTCAATTCCTTTTTCAGGCTGGAAATCAGGACACCATAAACAGCATAGCATTAAAGTTTAACGTCACCCCAAACAAGCTTGTGGAGCTCAATAAGCTTTTCACACAGACAATTGTGCCAGGCCAGGTAAATCTTTTTTTTATTTGTTTTTTTTTAATACCTGAAACATTATTATTTGTTGAGTATTTAAGAGGTTTTTAGTATTTAGATGTATCTTTTAGGTACTTGGATACAAGGATAACTGACCGTAATTTAAAGCCCTCCTTCAAAGTGAAACTCAGTAGATCATTACTTGGAGTGGGGGTGAAGGGAGAGCTTTGTAATTGCTGTATCTGACTTGTTATTTATGTGCTGTCACTAAAGCTTAAAGATGACTCTAAAGCTCAAAACGGTAATACAGCTGTTGCAAGGGAGTTGAATTCTTGGCAAGTCTAAATAAATTCAATATATAATGCATTAAAGAATTAGAAAGTTAGATACAGGAGTTGAAATGGCTTTTTGCCATTATGTTGGGAATGAGTCAGTCTCCTGTAAGGTAAGAAATAAATGGAGAGAGACTGTTTTTAGGAGAGTCAAGTAACAGAAATGTAAATGTGGAGACAAACACCTGGTTCATGAAGAGCAGAACTCTACTTCTGCTTCACAGACATGAAGAGATTGAAGTGTCTTGATTTGCATATAGGGAATCTGAGGCACAGAGAGATGGCTTGACTTGCCTGAGAATATCCAGCAGACAAAAGCTGGTATAAGGAAAATAGTTTCATTTTTCTGAACATTTTTAGTTTAAAACTAAACTGTGAACATTTTTTAAAATTTTTACTCTGAGACTTGGAACAACTTACTCTGTTTTTATTTGGGGTGGAGGTCTGAAGCTGTACTGCAATTCTAGTACTGCTGTACTAAAAATCTGTAATGTTCACTGTGAGGGAATGTGAAAATTCAAACAAAGCATTGCATTTTTATATACACTTATATTAGAACTGTACATTTGGGATTTTTTTCTTACAGTTGTAGTACATGCTAACATGCTGCTTCATATAAAGAATATTTTCTTAAATTTGGAGATGCAAGTATGTTTTTGGAAACAGACAACCCAAAGTGAAGTGTTATAAACTTCTAGCACTAAAAATCCTCTTTTTCAGCAATGGACTTCACTTTAGACCAGAATTTGTTTTTACAAGTTAATGGTTATTAATAGTAATTTTGTGGTTACTTGTTTTCCAGTTGGCAGTAGTTGCAAGACAACCTGGGATTGCAAATCTGGGGGGAGGAAAAAAGGAGGTTTTCAATCTGTGGAACATGTTTTATTTTTTTGCCTGTGCTGCAAAACAAAATGTAGAGCTAGATCCTGGAATTAGACCTGCATGTGCCCCATTATCACCATCTGTGAAGGGCTCTAGAATAAGTAGTTGTTAAGGAGTGCATTGCACTCATGAATGATCAATATTGTGGTGTCTTTCTAGAAGAATGTAGTATTTATATTGAATAACCTTTTACAACTTGTGCCTTATTGTTTTGAAATGTGTTTGTATTTAGATTCTCTTTGTGCCAGAGACAAGCGCTGCAAGGCTGTCATCTTTTAGTCCTGGTGCTCCTGTTTCTCCTTCATCATCAGATGCTGAATATGATAAACTCCCTGTAAGTCAAAAAAGGGTTCACTGGTCTTAAACTCTCAAAATATTTTGTCATTCTGAAGCTGAGATTCAAGGCTGTGTAAATAGCAGTGTTTTGAGGTTACAGGCCTTATGTGTTAATGTATTGTGTAAAAGTAATTTGCTGTACCACAAAATTTACCATATCTCAAAAAAAATTTCCAAAGTAAGGAAATTGGGCCTGGAGTCTATCAAAACAACTGACAATAGTCCACTGTGTAATTTTTAAAGAATAGAAAGTTAAATGTGCAAAATTATTTAGTGTTTCGCACTGGAGATTTTTATGCTGCTTTGCAGTCCAGAGTCTTGAATCCTGCATTGGGACCCTTGAACAGAGACTGTTAGTTTAGTCTGAGCAGTCAGTTTCTTTCTAGTTAAACAAATTATGGTGGTACCCATATATAGACTTGTCTTTAGACAAGACTGCAGGATTTAATCTTTGTGAAAGGCCTTGACACAGCTGATCTTTCATTTTCTTTAGAAGTGTGATTGGCCATGATGATTTTTAGATAGTAGTTTTAGGCAGTTTAGCTGCCTTTAACATCTTTAATATCAGCTGATGTAAAAGTAATTAGTTATTTCAAATCCATAACTAATGAAAAGGAAAGTGGAGAGAAGCTTGGAGTGAATAATTGTGTTATGCCTCTGTGTCATCTGCACGGGGAATTACACCAGCGCTCTGTGAGGAGATGTCTTCAGTGTAGATGATGTGGCAGGGCAGGCCCTTTCTTAATGAGAGTGCACCACTGAATTTTGGTGAGCTGACATGCCTTGGTATTTTTTAATTTCTTACCTGTTGTTTGTATGGAGTTTTTTTGTAATGTTACAAGGGTTTTTTTCCATACAGGATGCTGTGGGAAGTGAACATACATACATCCATGTATACATATATAATCATTGCTTTTCTTCCTTAAGCAAAAGGAAAATAGTTGTTTGAACCTGGCCTTTTAGTTTTTCAAAACTAAATGGACCTTTATTCTGGTCCTGTTGCTCTGCACTGAACTTTTTCTTTTCTAAGGATGCTGATTTGGCAAGAAAGGCTTTCAAACCAGTTGAGAGAGTGTTGTCCTCTACTTCAGAAGAGGATGAGCCTGTGGTTGTCAAATTTTTAAAAATGAATTGTCGTTACTTCACAGATGGTAAGGTAGGTGAAACCTGATTTTTGGGCATTGTTTGAGATTCTTTAAAAGCAAAATCTCTTTAGATAACTGAGAGATGAATAGTGGGGGAATCAAATATGCTCCATGTTTTTAAAGAACATAAATGTTATGTTGGCTTTATCTGTTACTGCTGTGCTTATTGATACTGTGATAATATGCTGTATAATTTTGTTCTTTCAGTTGTTTGATTTGTTATGCTAAGAGCTTTATGAAAGAATAGCTTTTCTTCCCGTTGTCATTCCCTTACTACATCTTACCAATTATCCGTGTAAGAGTGCATTGCTATAGAGTGCATACAGAGAGAAAACTGCACTTAGAGTTATGACATGTTAGGATTAGTTGTCCAAGTTCCATCAAATTGTGCAACAGCTTTATAAAAAGAGTACATGCCAATCTATTTCATTTATGACTTGAAGATAAATTTTAACCATTCCCAGAGCAGTGTTTCCAAATATGTCCACGTTGCTTCTGCACTTTCTAATTAGTGTTGTGCAAGCCCTAATAAAAAGATAAATATTGCTTTATACAACCTTTTCTTTCTGTTTTGTGTAAGCATTCTTCTAATATACGTGTACCCACCAGGACTGCAACCCTAAATTACAGCAGCTGTTTTAGAAGCGAAGGCACAAAGCTTGAGTAGTATTTTAACCTGATTTTCTTCTCAAGGTTGCAAGACACTGTCTTCTTGAACTGCCTACTTTGGTATATCTACTCTTGTTGACTGGTTTCAGTTAGATGTCTGCATGTTTGGGTTTTCAAATTCTCTGGGATTTATAACACTGGATATGCTAATCGTTGTCATTTCAACGTATTTTTTCCCTTCGTCCTGACTAAGATGGATGTGTTTACACCTACAATTTCTGGCTTCAGTGTATGTAGACTGTATTTAACCACTCTGCAATTTTGCAGTCTGCTATTTTGTAGAAAGTAGTAGAGAACTACTTGATGTCTCGCATGTAAATTAGGGCAATACTGTCGCTTTATATTTGATACTTGTTAGGTGTAAAGGATACAGATTGCCAGTTTTATGGCTGCAGGACTGAAAAAGTAATTTGCAGTCAGAACAATTGAAAATAGGATGGCTTCTTTTGCCAGCGTAGCTAAAATCCCTTGTTGCCTTGCTTTCTGCAGTGGGAAGCACGGCCTATTGATGTATTGCTCTTCTGGCTAACTAGAGTTCCATGCATGTGGGAGAAGTCTCTGCACTTGGCTTCAATTCTTTGACCCAAACACAAACCAGGCTTGTGAACTGAGTCATACAGGAGAAGCAAATGGGAAATATGTACAGACTTTGCTTTGCAGAGAAGCAGGCATTCATGTATTCACTTGCTAGTGCCAAGCCATCAGTTTGACATCTTACTCATTTAAAAAAAAAAGAAAAAAACAAAAAGAAAAAAACCCAAGCTTCTGGTATCTTACCTGCCTATTTGTGAGCCTTCCTTGGCTTGCCTTGCAGATGACCTTGAATAGTTAATAGTATCTGCAGTATGGGTCATTCCAGTTGATCTGTGGCTCCTATTTGTCAGTTGTCATGATTTAGACACAACTTCTCAGTTGGTCTGGTGAATTTTGTAACTCCTCTGAAGAAGAGGGTGCAGGAGAGAGACATTGGAAATCTCCTTTGTAAATCTTGAAAAATGGTCAGTTGCCACAGTTGATGTTGAATAATGGCTGTGCAGCCTCTTTCAAATCCATGGTTAGAGCACGGTTTGAACTATTAAATATGTCCTCTACAGCTGTGCAAAATATGCTTGGATCGGTAATAGAAGCTGCTTCTAGTTTGGGGAGAAGATGTCTTGTATCAGATCCCCATGTAGAGAAGCTTTTTGCATGAACTTCTGGGAGAGCAGATCAAGGAGACCTGTAGTGTAGAATAGTAGCCTGGACATTTCCATGAGTAATACGGCATTCAGGTGTGCTGGTTGCATGTAAATTCATGTATCAAATGAAGATGGCTGCATTTAGAATAAAATGCTACATCCTTTTAAAAAATAATTAATCCACTAATCTGTTTTGTTAGAGATTGATTAACAATCATGTTTTTATCTTGTAGTAGTCAGCACTGAAAGTTGAATAATTCAGATGTTCTTCCTTACCTGGAAAGAACTTGGGTGTTACTAAGACACTTTTTTCTTTGTTCTCTTTACAATGTCTGACTTGATGCAATTGGAAAACAGAATGTTTTGTTAGCAAAGATTTCATGACACAGTATAAAGAGGCAGAAAGGGGTTTTGCTTTTTAGGATAGTAGCCTAAAATCCAATAATAAATGATAAGTGCATTATATTTGACGTGCTAACTCTTTCTTCTCCTATTTTAGGGCGTAGTTGGAGGAGTCATGATAGTAACTCCAAACAATATCATGTTTGACCCACATAAGTCTGATCCTCTGGTAATTGAGAACGGCTGTGAAGAATATGGGCTTATCTGCCCCATGGAGGAGGTTGTCTCAATAGCTCTCTACAATGACATCTCTCACATGAAGATCAAAGATGCATTGCCATCGTAAGGAGTGTTCTTCCCTGAACTTATATTTGTAGATTTTCAGTGAGGGTAATGGAAAAGGGGCAGGGGAGGGAGGAATGGAGGGGAAGAGTTTTAATGCAGCAGAGCAAAAAAAGGGGAGGAAAGTGCCATCAAAGGAATCATTCACTTGTGTTGTTCTTCCACTTCCTTTTTAGAACACTTAAGTGGCATTAAAGGCAAATCGGTCACGCATATGAGAACCAAAGTGCAAAGGAGACCAGTACAAACCAGTAATTAATAAAAGCATGCTGCTGTGGTTGGGCCCTTGCATTGACCTGTCTCTAGGGCTATTTCAATGGAAGCTTATAGGGTTAGATTTGGACCAATATTGTGTTGCCAGGACTGTTCTGAGAGGATTATTTAAAACTTTTAAAGATAATAGCACCTTAACTGCCATCTCCAGGACTTAAGGAAAGTAAGTCCAGTCTGTAGAATACTTTTATTTCAAACCAGAAATGCATTGATAGTTATAATCTATAATACATAATAGGCTTTCTGGGGTTAGCTACTTTATTTTATGCATAGACAAGGCACTGCTTATGTATTTGTTCTAAGCAAGGTTTTGTTCTTACAGGCAATACCTGTTTGATCAGTGGAATTCATCAACTTCCCTCCATTTTCTCGTTTCAAGAAAACCTTTCCAGATACTTGTTATGCTCATTACTAGATTGTTTAGTAACTTCCTAGTAGCCTTTAAGTGATGAGGATCTTCTATTCTCATTCACCTTAGACTTTTTAGCAGTAATGAAGAGCTCAAGTTTTATGATGATAGGTTTTTTTCAGAATTTTCCATTCTGAAGTGTTTATGATTGTCCTGCCTTAAAAAGAAATGTTTGGGGAATGGAGACAAATAAAAGGGAAAAAACACCAACTCTGTTGCCAGTTACTGTTTTGCAGTAAATCTGTTCAAACAGGATCGACTGATCTCTACTTTGCTTTTTCTCAAAATACGTTTGTACTGACTGGAGAAGCGTGGATGGTTTTAGAGTTTGACTCATTGTCAGGTTTGGGAAATTATAGGATTAATATGATTTCAATGAAATTCCAGCCGCTAAATACATGTCCTGTGATTTTTCTGTTACTGAACTTCTGTTGACTTGCACGTTGTTATTACACGTGTACCGTTGCTTCACCCATGTGGCATATTCTGCCAAGTGGTTTACTCATTTTATTTTGGTATTATCCTTTCAGCATTTTTCTCTAAAGTCATGTATTTCCAGTATTATGTGTTTATTTTGGAGAGTATAATTTTTCATTGAGTTTCACAGTTTAAGTTCGTATATTATTTAATTTTTCTTTTCAGTTTTTTTTTCTGTTTCCATTTTGCTTTTAACATCGTATGTACATCCGTCATTTCCCCTGACAGTGACATACCAAAGGATCTTTGTCCTCTGTACAGGCCAGGAGAATGGGAAGACCTATCCTCTGAGAAAGATATCAATCCTTTCAGCAAATTCAAATCCCTTAGCAAGGAAAAGAGGCAACAGAATGGGGATCCATCCACTGCTCTGGGCTCCAAACAGATAAAGGCTTCAGATAAGGAAAAGTCTGCTGATTTTGAAGTTCTTCAGCCATCTGAGAGTACAGGCTCAATCAAATCAAATTCTGTGGAGTTTCCCAACAACATCACTGCCACTGAACATTTGGAAAAGTTTGCTGCGGATCCCTGTGCCAAGGACCCTTCCGGGGAAAAAAATGCTTCAGATATCAAAACCAAAGAAAAATCACTTTTAGAAGAAGTAGAGGATGACATCATAGACCTGGAAAAGACATCATCTCATATGGATAGAGGGTTGGACAGGAAAATCTCAGTAACGGAAGGCTTACTGGCAGACCCCAGGGACTTGGGGAGAACTAAGCAGCAGGTAACCAAACCTACTACAGAGGTCCAGGAGCACTTGACAGTTGATTCCCTGGAAAAAAAGGACAGTGTTGAACCTAAAGCTGACTTAGACTTAGAGCTGTGTGAAAAGCAAGATGTTATTCCAGAAGTAAACAAATGTGTCAGTTCCCCGACAGGTAAGGTGGAGACTGCATTGGACACTAAGAAAGAGATAGAGAAAGATAAACTTATTGAATTTTACCTCAATAAAGATGGGAATGGGTCTCAGTCGTCTGAAGACTTACACAAGGCTGAAATCCAGAAAGGTGAAAACAATAAAGCAATTGGCATAGACCTTACACTTAGCTGTTCAAAGTCCCAAGCTAATGAAGTCCATACAGTTAAAAGTATGGAGCTTGATTCCTGCTGTGTTGAAAGGAAAGCACCTTCATTAGAAATCAGCTCAGCAGCAGCAGAGGAAAAGAACCTGAAAGAGTCAGTGGACTCTTCCTTAGTACCAGCTGTAGACAACACCTGTCAAGAAACGCAGTTAGACAATCAATCAGAAATCAGACTGTGGCTACTGCAGAAAATTCAAGTGCCAATTGAAGGTAGGTCTCTGGTTATCCTTGTTTCCTCTGAGACTTGGACAGCATTCTGATGGTAACCCTTTGAATTGATTGCATTCTGTTCTAAATTTCTTCTTTCTCTGGTCTCTTTTTTACTCTTGTATATTTCATTTTTATATTATCTACTATCTTCAAATTTTCTAAGCTTCTAGTTTGATAAGTAGCTTGTGTGCTCTTCCCATATTCAGTGATCACTGTTTATATAATCTTTACCTCTGATTGCTGGGTTTAAGAAGGACAGTGAAATGTCATCCAGTTTCACTATTGACAAGGACACTTCATGGCCTATGAATTGTCATTCTATATTGGTTACCTCTGTTGCCTCATTGAAGTCTGTCAGTGTATTTCTGAGAGTATCCAAAGTAGTAGTGCATTGCTCAAAGGCAGGTTACCAAAGTATTCTTGGCACTATCTGCGTATGTCAGGTGCCTTTCATGCTATGGAAACCCTTAAAGAAGTGATAAATAGGAATATATGTAGAGTCCTACTGACTGATCTTTTTTTCTGACTGTAATTGTGTTATCACAAAATTCAGGCTACTACTGGAAAGCATATAACAAAATGAAACCTTGGTTTGGATAGAGTGCACACATACTACCATTGCTACCCAGTGCCTCCAAGCACTAGTCTGTTCTGGAGCATTGATGCTCCTCTCTTGGTAATTTAATGAATCTATGGACATACCCTTGATCCATATCAGGTGTGGGGGACGATTAGAGTAGAAGTCTTCATTTTAAAATCAGTAGTTCTTAAAGTGTTTCTTCCTTTCTTTCAGAAGGGTTTATGTCTTGCTAGTTATATTTGGCTGTATGTGTATTCCTAAAATGAAGAAGGTAACTTCAGTGTGATTGAGGCTAGAGTTTAATAAGCAGGGTTTTTTTCACACTAGCAATTTGAGGAGCTTATACTGCTCTTAGGCTTGGCCCTGACTTGTGCAGATAAAAGGTGCTTATGTGGCTGTCTGACCATCAGAACTGAGAAACCGATTAGGTTTTGTCTGTATGTGCCTGCGTAAAGGATTACCCCTCAGCTGGATGGGTTTCCGGGACCCAGTCAAACACTGTGCCCTTTACTTGCCTGCTCCATGTTGCAGGCAACACCCAGCCTGGTCATCTTCCCTATTTGCTTTACAGGGTTATTCTGTACATACCTTTACAGCTGAGGGGGATCCAGTTTAGGATGAATGTGGATTATTAAACCAGTTGTGCTATTAAAGTTGAGTGTAATTCTGTGGATGATGCCTCTGAGTATTCCTTTGGACAAGGTTATTAATCTTTGTCACAGTGTTTTATCAGCCACAGTTTTTGTAATTTTCCTGTAAGCAGCCTGTTTCTTTTGTGTCTCATTCAGATATACTTCCTTCAAAAGAGGAGAAGAGCAAGACTCCTCCAATGTTTCTGTGCATTAAAGTAGGCAAGCCCATGAGAAAGTCCTTTGTGACTCAGAACACCACCGTGTCTCAGCAGTACAGTAAAAAGATAAAGCAACCAGAGTACTGGTTTGCTGTTCCTCGGGAAAGGTAAGCTGCAGTCCTCTTAGCACAAAAACGTGGTTGTCTGTTACTTTTTAAATGTGTAGTGCTTTCTAGAGTTGAATCTGATCTTCCCTTTGTGGTCCAAGGTATGAAATGCAGCAGGGATGCTGAGATTAGGAGACGGGTGCCCTCATTTCATTGCATGCCAAAAACAAAGCAATGTTTGTTGCAGATCTAATCGGGCTCCCAGTTGGAAGGAAGAAAGGTTCAGAGGCCATTTGAAGATGGAAAGAGGAATGTATGTGCAGCTAACGTGATAAAAGAACTGAAAGATGGTCTGAGTTTCAGCTGTGAGGAAGTGAGGGAAAGGGGTAAAGGGGAGCAGTGCCTGGAGAGGCAAGGAATCCACTAAGGTGTCAATGCTAAAAAACTCCCAGATATTTCACATGCACAAAGGGCATCATGTGGGAAAAGGGAGACACTCCTTATTAAACAGGTGTGATTATTTCTGCCTTCAGACCCATAAAGAATAGTCCCTTTGCAATAAAATTGAGGAACATAAATGTTTTCTGTTCCCATATGTGTGTATTTATGTAGAGCCATAGCAAAAAGCAAAACAACAAGCTAGAGAAGTGAAGATCTGTGGTTTTCCACATAAATCACCCAAGAATTTTCACTGACTGTGAGGAATCAAATCCCTGATCCTTCTTTTGCTAGAAGGCAGCTAGAGCAATTCTCTGGTCTGTTGATGAACCAAAATCAGTGATTTTGGTGAATTAGATACCAGCAAGGAGGAAGCTGAACTTGTGATCCATCTCAGAGGTGTTTATTTAAGATGCAATCAATCTTTTTTTTAAATAATTTTTATTTAATAATTTTATTTCAAATATGTAGCAAGTATGTTGATTTCATTGTTTAGTGGTTTAGAAATGAGTGTTTTGACTGCCTGTAGGGAAGTTGCTGACTTGGAACTCTCCCTGGCGGAGAGGGAGAGGTTTAATCCAGCTGGAATGTGCCATTAGGAGTATAGCTGGGTAGATTTTGGTTTGCTTGCTATCTGCTGATCCCAGTCCTTGGCTCCTCAGGGATTGCAAAAGGGTGGGTTCAGAGAATTCTAGGTTGAAGTGTGAGTAAATACTTTCAAGGAGTCGGAGTGATGGTGTAATATAACACAAGGTCAGTTACTGCTTTGGGGATAGTGTATCTAACATTGAATAAAGCTGCTGAGCTGAACTGAGGTCGTCTCTAATCACTGCTCTGTGCAACAGGTATATCTATCCAGCTTCTTACCACAGACTTGGAAAATGGCTTTTCTACTTGTCTTTTTGTGAGCAGAAACTTTCTGACTAGTGAGCAGATCTAATCCATACATAAACTGACGTGTTGACAACTGGTTTGTACTTCAATTTTTATAATGAGAAAAAAGTAATTTCTGTGGTGAACTGCTGCAGCTGTACTTGGCCATGCTGGCTGACAGACCAGATCTTTGCTGTCAGGGCTGCTGTTCGGACCTTGATCAAAATTAGAGGGGAATGATTTGTTATAAGATTGGGTCATTTTGGTGCTATTCATGCATGCCTGTTTTAACACCACAGAATTGCATGAAAGATCATGTAGAACTTGCAGCAGAAGTTAAATGTGAGCCCCACACCTTTGTATTATTGCAAGACATGTCCTTGCCTCTTGAACAAGACAGATCTTGGATGCCTTCCCAGAGAAAAACTCAATGCTTCCTACCTGCTGGGCGTATTCTTGCGTCAGCATTGTGTAGTATATAAGTGTTGCATCTTGAGAGAGCCGTGGATAGTAGGTCATGTGGGATAGCTTTGCAATGTATTTTAGATACAATGTATGAGGTAATTTACTACATTTAAAACTATTTAAACTACATTTAAAACTATTTAAAACTAGAATGCATTTTATATTCATGTATGAAAATACCAAAGATACCACTCTCATCTTGTTGGCCACAAAGCAGCATAAATAAACACTTTGTCCAGTGCAGTTACTGTAGCTTGTGCAGCATCTTAATGCTTTGATAGTAACAAAACAAAACCCAAAACAAAATAACAAACAAACCAGCAACAACAAAAACAACTCTCCCCCCACCAAAACAAACTAACAGTCCACACCTGGAGAGAGATTGTGAAGAAATTGGTCTGCATGTCTGTAATCACAGCGACAGTTAAAGCTTCCTCTGATTTGCTTTTGATTACATTTTTTCCATGATCTCTTAGTGTTTGCTGTTAAAACAGCTTCTGTCATCAGTTCTGAAAATGGCTCCATTTTAAGCCTGGGCCCCATAGCCCACTCCCCCCAGCAGAGCTGCTCTTCCATATGCAGGCTGCTTTCCTGGCCTTGGAGGCTGCAGGAAAGTGGCACTAGAGGGGAAAAATGTGTACTTACCATTTAATTTACTTTTTTTTTTTTAATTGAAGCTTATGGAAACATTTTTAATACAGAGAGAAGACTTCTAGGCTGATTTCTTTATAAAGGCTGCCACTAAATCTTAAGTCTCATTTGCCTTTTGTGACTGTTGTAGGCGTTCTCTCTTCCCGCATGGCTTCCAGGGCACCAAGTGTGTCCCGGCACGCAACCCCTGTGACCTGCACAGTGTGGCTGAGTTAATCAGTCACTACAGGACTGCTTTGTGCTACCTGCTTGATCACACGTAAAGGGGGTAGTGGGTGTTTTGAGTTGCCTCATATACAGATTACTCAGGCTAGGGCAGCTTCATGACAGATTCAGCTGAGCAGAGAGGAACCCATGCTTTTGGACACAAGCACAGAAGCTGATTCTTTTGCTGAGAAGTCTTGCAATGGGTATAGCTTACAGTATTAGAGCGTAAGTCTATGTGTGCTCTTACTACACAGATTTATGTTTAAATGGCAGGTAGATTTCCCACCCTAGTGGATTTTGAGTAGTAGTAGCTCAGTAATTAAGTCACAGATTTCCTCAAGGTCTTGCAGAGGAAAATGCCTTGCACTGGGAGAGATATAGTAATGCAGAATTTCTTTGTTTGTAAATAATAGCTTGTGAATAATAGCATTGACTAGTTCCTCAGTCAAGAAGTAAATATCTTTGATTTTCCATAGTATAAATTTGGCAGACAGGTTTGGTTTATGAATGTAAAATTTGTACTGAAGTTCATGTAAAAGACTGCACGGAGATCATGCTGCTGAGAGGATATCCACTTTTTTGTAAGTTTATTTCTTGAAAGCAGGCAGATTTTCAAGGAGGAAAAGTAACAGGAATTGAGCCTTGCTTCTTCTCTCTTTCAGTCTTTGCATCTTGCCTCATTGATTTCTTAGGTTTGGTTTGGGGAGCTGTGTGAGTTTTGGTTTGGTTTTTGTTACTGTTTCAGTTTCTGTGGGGTTTCCTTTTGTAGAGCAAGATATTGCTTGTTTGTGACTCGTGTTAGTTTGTAACACCCTGAATTTTAATAGGGTTGAAGCTGAGGCATGAAAGAACTTGCAGCACAATTGGCTGGAATCAATACCTACATGATGCTTTAATGCACTTACACAGGGCTTTGGATAAAGGGACAATGATTAAGATGGTCCAGATGCTGAAGGATCATTCTTCCATGTCCCTGTTAATGGAACAGATAGCATAAAAGATTTAGGATTCTTTTGAGTTAGCCTTCTACAAGGAGAGTACTCCTAGTCTATTCATAAAGATATCAAGCTATATAGATGAAACCTATGGAAACCTGTTTGTACCTATAGCTTAATGTCTTATAAGGGGGACTCATAGAAGTTTATATAAGTTGATAAAAGCATATGAGGATGAGGGCTTATGATACCTCAGCCCTTGTAAGATTTGTGAAGGATCATCATCTAATCAGGCACATTTATAATAAAGTCACAGGACTCCTCTGAATTAATTCCTCTTTCTAGGCCAGGATCTGTGGTTGGACTTAGACCATTTGATTATTTTCTTTCTGGAGTGATTAACTTCGGGTTTCTAAAGTTGTTTCTTTCCAAGTGCTTTGTGGTTTATTGATGTTTCTCTGTTAGTGCATGACACACTCATAAGCATATGATCACCAAAACAGCTGTTGAGTTCTAGGATAAATTTCCTCACAGCTGTCAAGTTGGCTGTAAGAGAGTTCCTCAAGCAGTGGTTTTTCAATTTAAAAATTGGCTCCAATTTTTTTCAATTTGGTAGCTTGAAAATACCAACATAGCATAATGTTACAATTTTATTAGCAGAGCATCCATTTTCAGAATGACTTCACTTCTACAATCACGTATTTCTGTTTTATGTTACTGATTCTTAAATCTGGAGTGTCTGGATTTATCTATCAACTATCCATTGTAGAGGAAAACTTAGTTATGTACTACTTATATAAACTGAGCATATCAGGTCCATGGGGCCTGACAGGAAATGTTTTGAGTATGCTGAGAAAGTTGGGTGATGTTATTGCAAGGCTGCTTTCTATCATCTTTTGAAAGGTTATGATCACTGGGAGCAGTCCTTAATAACTGGAAATACAAATGCTGCAACCATAGTCAGAAAAATGGAGGAGGACCTGTGGGAGCACAGGGCAGTCAGCTTCACCTCAGTCCCTGGGAAGCAAGTCCTTACATACATCATTTCCAAGCACATGGAGGGCAAGAAGTGGTCAGGATCAGCTGTCGTAGATTTACCAAGGGCAAATTATGTTTCTACCAACCAGATTTTTTTTTCCATTTGAGATGACTAGCTCTCTGAACAAGGAGAGAGCAAGGGATTGGTGCTTTACCGTGCCATTAGTAAGGCTTTCAACACAATCTCTCATAGTATCCTTTTAGCCAAATTGGCAAGATGTGACCTGGACAAGTAGACTACTAGGTGATTGAAAAACTGACTGAACCATTGGGCTTGAAGGGTTCATAGCTAGTCTGAGTGGCAGCCAGGTGCAGGTGCTATTTCCTGGGGACTGATACTGTTCAATGCCTTCATCAGGGACATGGACATTGAGACAGACCACACCTTTGCCATTTTGGAGGATGATGCCAAATTTGGGGAGTGTTCGTACGTTAGAGGGCAGGGCTACTGTTCAGAGGGACCTCAACACAGACCAATGGGCTGACAGAGACATCAGGAAGTTCAGAAAAGGCAAATGCAAAGTGCACACCTGGAGTGGAGCAGTCCTTGCAACAGGTGACCTGGGGAGTAGCTCTGCAGAAAAGGAGCTGGGGAGATTGACAGTAAACTCAATATGTCAGTAACAAAAGTTTTGCTTCTTACAGGCTCAAGTAAGGAAGAATAGCCAAACAACCTGGGTGGTGGTTAATGCCCTCTTCCTTTTAGACACGTGATTAAAAAAAGGAGGGGAGGGGACAAGAAAAAGTAGGGTGACACCAGACCCTTCTCAGATCACATGCTGTGTGCCTCAGAGGAAACTCTGATTAGATAGAAGAGAAAAAAACCCCGAGACTCACTATGCATGGAACAGGTTACATAGAGAGGTTGTAGAATCACTGTTGGATATTTTCACAACTGCAAATGGACAAGAATGTGCAACCTCCTCTAACTTGGATATTATCTCTGCTATAAACAGGAACTGGCCCAGACGATCTCCAGAGGTGCCTTACAACCTAAATATGTTCTGTGATTCTGAAACCAGAGTATGCTGCTCTCCTCCACCCACCTGCATGAATGTGCTTTAAAACTGATCTTAGCCAGACAGCAGCAACCACTAGTTTTACTGTTCATTCTTAGGGATTTGTAGGAATTAAGTAGTTAGCTTTCCAGAGTAGGACTGCTGCACATAAAATACACAGTGCTTAACTTAAATGTCTCTTATAGCTAAAACTCACAGTAGTTAGCAAAGAGATGATCATACTGCTCTTTCTGAAGCCTCTGCGAGCAAGTGAAGGGAACAGGGCATGCTGAGTGGCACCTATTGATGTGGGAAACTTGTGCAGTTAGAAGAAGATAAGGTCTTGACTGAAATGAGACAATACGGCTTTTAGAAGAGCATTCCATAGTTCACTGGTTTTAGATCAGTGCAAACTTGTAAGCAATCACATGGCTTCTCACAAAGAAAGGGGGAACCCTTCGCAAGGGGGGATGTGACCCTCTTTCAGCTTTTTCCAGGCAATTATTAGTGAGAACTATCCCAGAGACTGACTATTTGCACAGTACTACCTTGATCCCTTTTGTGTCTGTGTTTCTGTAGAGGAATGAGCAGCAGCTAAAATTTTTTACTTTGATATCAGCATTAACTACCTTATTTGTTCTTGATGAAGGGAGGCTGCTGATAACTCAGGAACCAGTGTTTGGTGTTCAAAAAATTTAGGATAATTGTACTAAAAGTGTGTTTTTTATATATATTAAAAATGTTTCACAAGTACAGTTCTTATTTGATAACAGAAATTTAAATTCTGCTAGAACATCTCTTAGCAATGCACTACAAAAGCACTTGTGAATGTGCAAAGGAGAGAAAAAATTACGGCAATGCTGATTTGTTTCTTATTTCTTATTATGAGGGCGTTTCCATGATGAAGCAAAGCAAATCCTTTATTCTTTTTGAGGGGAAATTGGATCCAAATATCTTGAGGCGAAAGTGAGTGAAGCCCCTCCAGACATCCAAATCAGAGGGCTGGAGCACCTCTCCTATGAAGATGGGCTGAAAGATTTGGGGTTGTTCAGCCTGGAGAAAAGAAGGCTTTGAGGAGACCTTACACCAGCCTCCCAGTACATGAAGGGGGCCTAAAAGAGAACCGGAGAGGGACTTTTTCTAAGGGCATGTAGTGATAGAACAAGGGTGAATGCCTTTAAACTGAAAGAGGGTAAGTTAGATTAGCTATTAGAAAGAAATTCTTTAATGTGAGGGTGGTGAAACTGGAACAGGTTTCCTAGAGAGGTTGTGGATGCCCTGTCCCTGGAAGTGTTCAATGCCGGGTTGGATGGGACTTGGAGCAGCCTGGTCTAGTCAAAGGTGTCCCTGCCCACGGCAGGGGGGTTGCAACTGCATGGTTTTTGAGGTCCCTTCCAACCCAAACCATCCTATGATTCTATGAAATATCTCACTTGGACTGTGAATTAGTGTAGCTGCCATGAGCAGGCAACAATTTCAGGGGTGTCAGCTTATGCAGTTAGAACTAACATCATATTTTAGCCCTCTTTGGTAGGAGTAAGAATAAAAAACGTAGACTCAATTGGAAAAATTTCTGGAATTACACTAGTGACCCTGAACAGACTGCAACAGTGCTGAGTTGGTATTTTAAGATTATTTTTGCATATATATAAATCAAAGTAATCTTAATAAAAATCTTGAAATATAGGAGCAAAATGCCTGAATTTCTCTTAAGTCTTTTCATGTTTTGTATTGTTCAAGGAATTGCTGGACAAAACTTTCAGGTGAGTTAAGTGGAGACAGATCTAGCATCAATAGCACTTACTATCCCTCTTTACCGTGTTTTATTTTTTTGCTGGCAATTCAACTTCTTGTATAGTGGATCCATTATCATATTCCTGTTTGAAGTTGCAAGTGTTCATTTTAACTTGAACATATTACATAAATTCCTTATTCAGAAATTGTTTCATGTTTTGTTATGGATGTTGTCAAGAAACATTTCTTTAAAGAAGACAGTGGCTGAAAGCTGACTACATTTATGGAAGAGCATGTACTGCTAGTGTAATATCATTAGCAAAGCTGTTGGTAACAGCTTATTTTCATAGTGCTAACAGAATGAAGATTGTTTTGTGATAAGCCTCTATAACTTTTAAAGAGCAACTAGAAATGTGGTGTAGGCTACTGGTGATCTCATGGCTTGTTTTATCCTGGAGGTCAAACTAAGTAAACAAAGTAGATTGTGGGCAGTGAAAGCCGGGCAACCTTCAAGTGTTTCAGGCTGCCAGGTGGGGGGAGCTGTTGCTTTGTGTGGTATGTGAGGGTGGAGGTACACAGGTATCCTATTTGTGTGGTTGTCCCTGCTTCATCATTCAGTAAAACCTCTCTACTACGTGACAGTGTTACGTTCATGGACCATGGAACAATGGTTGTCTCCTCCTCTTCTCTTCACAGGGTGGATCACTTATACACATTTTTTGTTCAGTGGTCACCAGAAATATATGGGAAAGATGCCAAAGAACAAGGTTTTGTAGTGGTAGAAAAGGAGGAGCTTGACATGATAGACAACTTCTTCAGTGAACCCACTTCTAAAAGCTGGGAGGTGAGTGCTTTCTGCCTTTACACGAAGCACATGCATATCAAATGTGCATCCTCTTTAAGAATCTTAGCAGTTGTTCTTTTGAGGATTTTTATGGTGTTTCTTTATAACAGTTTCTGCTTCACATAGAGGTCTCCTCAAGGCTTTTGTCTCACAAATGTACTCCTGTTCATTCCTTCAGTCCTCCTTTCTTCTCTCCCTAGAAAGAGCAGGTAAACAACTGGGAACTGTAAGGTGTGCAGCCAGAAATTGTGTAAATATTTTGATCATGTGATGTTAGTCTTTTGCAAAGCCATACATGTGTATGTTGTTAGCACTGCTAAATTCTTAGTGTATTTATATGCTACAAATAAAACCTTCAGAATGTATATATGCACATAAACATCAGCACAGACTCCTATGTCCTGGTTGAAATGCAAATGTGATGTGCCAGACCCTTGCTTCTAGGGTGCACACAGCAATGCTGTTTGAATATTGGTTCTAAGATAGATAAGTTTTATCCTTGGACTTTGGCTTTTTCATGTGGGGTCTTTGGCAATCTGTTTTAACCACTTGGCATGCATGTGCTTGTTATCTGTCTGTTTCTTCTGCACACAAAGCCTAGCTTCTAAGGGAAATAAGCTAGAACACATTTTTAAAATTGTATTTCTGAATGCTCAAACACTTGCTGTGCTAAGGATATGGGATAAATTTTAAAAGGCAGATAAATCCCAAAGTAGGAAATATCTTTATGGTGATTTTAAAAAGTGATCTACTTATATATCTTAAACATAAGCTTGTTTTCTTTAAATTCTACTGCCTTTTTTTTCCACATTTTTATCTTCAAAGTGTGTTGTACTGTTCAAAAATGGAGCTTGAGAGTGGGACTTGTCATTTGCAATGTAGCAACCTCTAATCCCAGATAGTTTATATTTTTACAGTTTTGTAGTTTCTTAATGTTGGTGCTTTGTGAACTGCAAGATGGGGAAAAAAAGCCCTTCTTGTTTTCTCAGAGCTGAGTGCAGTCATACATTGCACTAGATTTCACTGTTCAGTTAGTTATTTGCATGCCATTTTCATAAAACCAAAATGAAGGAGGAAAGCCAGTGATTCAAAGAACAGAGGCAGGAGAGATCTGACCACATTAGGAGCTTGTCTCTCATTGTTTTATTTAAACATGTATTGGGAACTGGAAACTGCTTCTGAAGGTGTGTCTCCTTTATTTGTAATATTCAGGCTTTACCAATTTAAAGTAAGCCTGCCAGGAAATCTCTGTTGAATGAAGTCCATATTTGGGCAATGATGATTGTGGAAGTTTCACTCTCCCTTGCGGGGAAACAGAAAGTGTAATTGTAGAGAAGCATATATATAAGCAATTTTATCACAGCATGCCATGGCCAGTAGCTGTCTGTCATGCTTGTGGGTGAGAACTCTTGCCACTAGAGCAGGGGTAGAGTGGTGGATACTGCAAAATAAACAGCTAGATAATGAAACAGAGACAAATGCCTTTGAATATTCGAATTGTTTACTATGCCAGGCCTGACCAGGAGGAACCTTTTGTGGAGGTATGTTGAACTGTGTCCCTGTTTGAGCAGTGTGGATCTGATGACAGCACTTCTGTCCTAGTAATAAATGTGCTCTGTACTCACATGGGGTGGCATTTCCACCTCAGCTGCTTTCTCTGACCTCTAAAATCTTTGAAAGATTTTGTAGATCCGATTTCTGTAGTGGTTTATTCTTTTCATCCATTTTTGCTTTTGTGTGGTCTTTAAATGTCTGATCTTGCAGATCTCTCTTTTAGCAGTTGTTGACTGAACTTCATTCAAATGTGCAGTTCAGTTAGAGACTGAGCAGGTGCCCATGCAGAGAGGAGGGGCTTGTTGGTCTCTGGAGTCAATTTGCAATTTAAAACTGTGTTAATAGGTTTTCTATCATGTCCTGTGTCTTTGAATTTAGTCATGTTTTGCTACAGATACTTGTTGCTGGTTGATTTACTGCGATACTTTTCCCCCCACTCCTGGTGGGAGGCTATTCCTAAAAGAGTCTTCAAAAGTGGAGTTGTGTACTTTTGATTTAAGGTGAAAATTAAAAAAAATGTGTAAATTAAAAAAAAAAAAAAAAAGATCTGGGACATGAGGAGAAAAGGCAAACCATTCAGAAAGTGAAAAAAGGAAAAGGAGAAAAACCATTTTCCTTTAACAGTTTGGGGTTGGGTTTTTTTTTTTTTAATTATCTTAATTCTGCAGTGCAAACCTTCCCTGAAGTTGACCGTATGAAAAATTTTCTGGCAAAGGATTCTCTGCTAGGACTGGGCTGGGGGGGCAGGATGAAGCTGTACACCTCTTGCAGTATTGCAGTCAGGAATACCTGTAACCCCTCAGGGTGCAGGGTCACATAACAGCGTTAGTTCTGCAAGCTGGATTTTGCCCTGTGATCCTTCCCACTTCTCTTTTTCTAACCCTGCTTTGTGCATTGGAGTGCCAGTGCCTGGGTGCCCTGCTTGGCTCCAGGCATCTGCAGGTGAATGTGGGCTGGATATTCAGCAGATGTGTTGCTCATATCCCACCAGGGATGGTAGGTGTGACTGATGGGTTTTGTGACAGGGTTTGTGAAGTCCTCACCGTTCCTGGTCGTCATGAAAACCCGCTTCTGTGCCTTGTAGTATGGCTAAATCCTCACCTGGAGTCAGTCCAGTGCATTTGCTTTCTTGCCTGGGGGCAGGTGTGTGTAGGACCTCAGGCAAGTTCAAGCAGTGATCATGAAGGTGCAGAGTAGTAGTTATGCAAAACTTGATCCACATGTAACATGAAAGCTGCTTGGAAGCCTTATTGGCAGGGAGGTGCATAACAGTGTACTCCGCAGCCACATCTTGTGCTTCCTGCTCTTCTATAGTGATATGCTCGTGGAAGGAAAAGACTGTTTAAGGTTTCCTGTTTGTTTCATAGCTAGGCCTCCTTGCTTCCGCTTTTCTTTCTCATCAGCTCCATCTCTGAATTCTTGCTGTTGCTTCCTATGTGCCATAGTGGCACCAGGCCCCAGGTAAAGCCGCACTGCTGGGTACAGCAGGCCTCATCCCACCTCCACTGCTGTGCCGAGCTGAGGCTTCTGTCACTTGCAGAGCACCCTGAGCTGCACCGATGGCTTGGCAGCTTTCCAGCTGTGCCAGGCGATGCCCTCTGCTAGACAGGAGGCTGAACACTGCAGCAACAGGGAGCTTGTCAGGAGCCCAGACACCTGGACTGCTGCCACTGAGGGCTGAGGTGGTGTCCTCCTCTACAGTGAGCTCTGGGCACCATGGGTGCTGCCAACCTGGGAGCTCCTGCTCCGTGCCATGCTTGGGATCCTGTTTGCTCCTCATGCCATGTGGGGTTCAGAATTTGACCTCTGTCTTTTTCAGCACCTTGTAGGCTGCTGAGACTTTTTATAGACAAACATTAGGTGTATGGACACACATTCTCATTTTGTTTTCAGCTTTATTAGAAAAGTTAGTGTGGCTTACCTGTAGTTGCTGGAAAGAAGTCTGTACTTTGTTTTATAAGTATGTCAGTTCAAAGCTGATGTTAGAAATATTTACATGGACTAACCTTTTAAAATATTACAATATTATAAAGTCTTAAGCAAAGGAATAGATAGGAGTCTCCAAAGAGCTGTTTGATCACCTTCAAGTAAGAATGTATTTTATAAAGATCTTGACTGTTGTTCTGTCATGCCAGTTAAGATGTTCCCCATTTAGTTAAGGCTGCCTGTACTTGATATAACCATCCCATATGGTGGTTTTGCTCCACACAGTGTGACAGCTGAGGAGTAAGTTTTAAATTAATTGGTTTCATCAGAGCATTGACAGTGTAAGAGCTATGCTTTAGGCTGGACACTTGTTCTCTTGCCTCAGATCATTACTGTAGAAGAAGCCAAACGACGAAAGAGTGTTTGCAGCTACTATGAAGAAGAAGATGATGATACTTTGCCTATCTTAAAGCATCACAGTGCTCTCCTGGAGAACATGCACATAGAGCAGGTATGGCTAGAAAAACCTCAAGTTTTCTTGTTAGATGTGGTACTGTCTCTGAGCGTGAGACATTCTGCCTTCTGGAGGCAATGCCAATGCTTTTTTTTTTTCTAGAAAATGCTTAGTATTTTGGAGTGGCCTTGTGCAAGGCTTGCTGCAGCACTGGATCACCTGGAGAGCTTATTTTTGAGTTGTGATGTCAAGGACTGACAACACTTTCAATGCTTTCAACAGGTGATGTGAATGCAGGCAGTCGGGCTCAAATGACACGGCCATGTGGCAGAGATGTTAAGCTGCTGCTTCCTTGACAGCCATTTTTTTATTTAAAAGCCCCTGCAGAAAGGGAATAGCCTGGGGCACTATCTGTGAGGCAACCTGTTGATTGTGTAACCATTTCCCCCTATTTGTTGCCCAGCTTGCCCGACGCTTGCCTGCACGAGTGCAGGGATATCCGTGGCGCCTCGCATACAGCACACTGGAGCACGGGACTAGCTTGAAGACTCTCTACCGTAAATCAGCATCTCTCGACAGTCCTGTTCTTCTTGTCATCAAGGATATGGACAACCAGGTAAGGCGTGCTTGTTCTGTGGGGGTTGGACTGAAAGGGCAACATTGTGAAAAGCAACCATTATGAAACGCTAGTCGTACCGTGAAGTAATATCATACCAAAATAAGACATTGGTGTTTTCTTTTGTATTTTCTACTGCCTAAGCTAAACTTACAGAAGGAAAGTACTTCAGCACTAGTGAAAGCTTCAGAATTGCAATGAGTGCAACAGTGCCTTTAGTAGTATCTTCCTTAGGTATCTTAGTTAAGGAGCTGTCACAAACAATGTCTCTGTGGAGGTCTCATTCTTCAGTAGCTCCTGGAGGTGGTAATCCTGTTGCCATTGTTGTCATCTGGCTTTTAACTTGCAGGATACAAAAGATTTGGAGGAGTACTTGCTTAGCTGATGTACTTTACTACTTGGTTCTTCTAACATGAAAATCTGCTCTGTCGTTCTTAGAAAGTATTTTTTAAATGTTTGGGGGTTTTTCACTTTAATTTTGCACTGTCCGCAAAAGTAGTTTAATCATTTTATTCCAACAGATATTTGGAGCATATGCTACACATCCCTTCAAGTTTAGTGACCACTACTATGGCACTGGTGAAACATTCCTCTACACATTCAGTCCACATTTCAAGGTAAGTGGATGTTCACTTTCTCAAATGAAATGTTTGGGTTCCCCTTTTGAAACATTTATGAGATTTTTATGAAGACAGCATATTTGAGTTTAGAAGATGTGCCTGCTGTTAATAATGCAGTTATATTCATTGCTTCAATGCAATGCTTTAAGGAAAAGTGTCTGTAATTACCTTAAGTGCTGAGAAGACAGTATATTATAGTGAGGAGAAGAGGGTTTTAAGTGGATTGAAGGTGGAAGCAGAGAGGAATCAAGGAGTGGACTGTCAAAGACACCTTGTAAGGCAGTGATATCAAGAATAGGGTATAATTTTATGTGTGCTTACGATCACAGTGGCAACAAACTAGAGATAAGAGTGATACTGATACACCTGTTAATGCTCATGGCTTATGCATTTTTTTCATATTGAACACATTGTTCCCTTGTAACAGAATATCTGTTGCTTTAGAGAGGGAGACAGAATTTAAAAAAAGGATTAGGGTGCTGTTACAGTCCAGTCAGGGGCTGCAACGTGGTTCTTTTAGATGATTACTTCAAAGACCTTGTTCATAGTTTTAAATATGTATTGATCTTTTACTTTTTACCTACTACCTCTTTGTCTTTCAAGAAAAAAGTAAATTCAAAGATAAGCACACCATAAAGTACCTGCTAAGAGTAGGTACCAAAGAGTTTGAGACTACAAGAATCTTTACAGTCCAAATATATTTGGGTTTTTTCTTCAGGTATTCAAATGGAGTGGAGAGAATACCTACTTTATCAATGGAGACACTAGTTCTCTGGAGCTTGGAGGTGGAGGGTGAGTGAATGTTTGGTTTTCAGATCATGTGGCTGACTTTATTTTAAATGAGAAGGGAGTTGACGTTAGATGTAAGAAAAACTTTGCAGTGAAGTGTCTGAACTTTTAGTAGTAACAAGTATGTAGTCTGTGTAGTGCAGATACCTCAGCAATCTGATTTCTGTTACAGACTCGGAGCAATTTCATTTGCTTAAAGAGAGTTACTGATATTAGCCAAGTAGAGTTTGTTGCAGTGTTGTTTTTTGGTTGGCTATTGTTTTAGCTAGGAAAAAAACCAGATGTTTTGGGTAGACACATGGCTCATTGCTGAAGAGGTTTGAAGATAATCTTTAATGGCAATTTTGCCATCAGCTTCTAAGGATTATCGCATTGTCCTTATTAAGTTGTCGTTATTCTGTTGATGCAGAGAGCAAGGATACAGACTGTGCATAGTCAGGTCAAGAGTTTGAGATCAGTGGGTATGAAATCAAGGGCTAGGGCTCTATGACTAACTAAAGCTTACTGCAGGTTGTACCGTGGGACCTCTGGGTATGGTTTGCATTGGGAATACATAAACTCCCCGCCTCCTCCTCCTAACCAGAAGGGGCTGTGTCCACATCCAGGCAGCCAGGGGAGGAGCCCCAGCGTCCATGCCCTGGTGTGAGCCAGAGCTGGCAGCGCGAACAGCCGAATGGCTTGAGGGGGCTGTGGGCCCTCTCAAGGTCCTGTGCACTGCTCCACTCACTGGTGCAAAGCACGGGGACTGCTCCACAGGCTTCCCGGTGAGCAGTTTTCCAGGACTGAGCTCTTCAAATTTGGTCTGATCCTCAGAAGTACCTAGATTTCTCCATATCGTTTCTTTGATTGTTTTTATAGCTTTCAGTATTTTTACTATTATAAATAACCCAAAATTTGTTGTGTGTTTCCATTTTAGTGGCCGTTTTGGCTTGTGGTTAGATGCAGATTTGTATCATGGGCGAAGCAATTCCTGCAGCACCTTCAATAATGACATCTTAACCAAGAAAGAAGATTTCATAATACAGGACGTAGAAGTATGGACATTTGAGTGAAATACTGACTGCCTTAAGGACTGGATCCATTAGGCACTTAAACGCTAACTAGAAGGTGCAGGCTGCCTCACAATGTTACACGCTTTTTCCTCAAGTTTGTACCAGAGCATGACTACGCAAAAAAACCCAACCAAACAACCCAAGAATAAAATAATTGGTTTTGAGAGGCAGCAAGAGACAGAAACAGCAAGAGATCGCTCTGAAGTGTTTTTTACTGCCTCTTCCAGCACACCTCCATTGAAGATATGATGCTTATGGAAACATTCATGGTGTATAAGTTGAAAACTTTTTATGTAACTGTGAAAAAAATCCTTTGGGAAAACTAACTATCTAGTACATTCCATGTGTATTTATGTTCAACATACAAATGCTGACCAAAAATAAAAGGTTACTTTACCAAAATCTACAGCATGCTGTTTGCCATGGAAAACAGTCAGAAACAGGCGTACACAGCACTTAAGGGAACATGTTTGTAAAAGAATTTTATTTATTGTTATTGTATAGCAGATTTTTTTGTGAATGTATTAGCTATTAATTTTTCTTTCAATGTTTCAAATCTCATTTTGATAAATAGTTGTTGTTGAGGTAGTTTTCTTATGCATTGGCATTTATTCTGAATCAATTTATTTGATTTCTGAAGTTAATTTTTATATTTTTATTTTGTAAATGAGATTTTGTTTTCATTATACCCTAATTAGAGGGTTTGTTTTTCTGGCAGAAACACTTGAGTGCATAATTCTGTTTCATTTTCTTTTCCTGAAATGAGGGAGAAGGTGGATAGTGCTTCTTATTAACTCTGCTGTCACATTCCTGTTAATAGATTATTATTTTGGCAGTATGGAGACACTGGGCAAACTGCCAGGTGGTGCAGACTGTATCGGCTCTGTTGCAATCCACAGAATTGGGAGGGCATGCTCTGAGCATCTGCCCTAGTATTATTTGACTGTTTACAAAGGACATTTCTAAGAGAGAATTGTTGTTCTGTGTAACTGCCAAATGATTCAAACTAAGCCGCTCACTGTGCTTGTATGAGCATTTCTCTACAAATTGAAGAATTTGTTAATGAGAAGATACAATGGAGATTTAGAGAAGAATGTTCTTTTCCTAACAGGCCAGGTCACGTTAGTGTAAAACTTGTTTTCTTAGTAATTACATACGATATTTCTTTTCCCCCAGAAGAGGCCTTGAAGCAACAGGGTGGTTTAGGATTTGACAGGCAACTAAATATTCTTGTTTGTTTTTAATGAAATGAAATTATATGCCCTGCCCCCGCCAAAGCTGAAAACACTATATTACAAAATGAAAATTTTGGTAAAAAGGGAGAGTATGAAAGAAGACTGGCAATCTTCACTGTTTGCTAAGGAATTCTGCTTTGCCATTAAGCTGTGGTTTTGTTTACACAGTCCAGGCCTAACCAGGTGCTGTCCTGCCCTTAGATTTGAACCTGTCATTGTCCTGAGAAAGGCAGGTTTTAGAAATAGTAGTGTGCATTAAAACAGTACAATCTAATTTTGGAATATTAATAACTGAGTAATACAACTCAATTTAGTTACTGCTCTTACCTTTTTTAATAGATTAAATAAAAAAAAAAGCCAAGTGCTTTTCTTTGAAAAGCATTTCTAAATCTTAATCCTGCACATAAATTTCACTGTCTAAAAAAACCAGTGCTATATGCTGTAAGCCTGTATCACACTGCACGTGAACTTTTCACACTCCCTTTCTGTGTGGTTGGTCTACTACAGCCATAAATAAAGTTCTTATTGGTAATGCTTTGAAAGATTTTGGAAGTTGCTAACAGCATAATGCTTTGAAGATACCCAGAATATCTATCTATCTAGATAGATAGAATATCTATCACTGTTTGCTCTTTTAAATGGTGGCAGACCACTTAATAGTTAAAAAAACCAAAAACCAAAAAAACAACCGAAACCCCCCACAAGCAAAACTAGACCAGCTAAGTTCAACATTTTACATACATTTCACTATTGCAACCTACAACTTATTCCATTATATTATCTTGTCAGAGCATATCTAAACGCTGTGGTCTATATTCAAAACAGTGTTGTTCAATCAAAATTCTGTGACCCTTGAACTATGAATATTGAATATATGTAATGCAGTGCTATCACAATATTTTCAATAAAGGAATTTATGCATTCAGAAACTTGTTACAACTGCTTTCTCTTTTATTCACAAACTTTAGGACATTTTAAAGATTAAAAGATGCAGTTTAAGTTACAGGCTATGCTGACAAATACCTGCACCTTCTCATAAAAAGAGAATTTCAGCAATACCATCTTTTAGAAACACAGTTAAGGAGACTGGAGCTTTTGGTTGAGTTGATTGGGCTTTGGGGTGTTTTTTTTTTTGTGTGTGTCGTATGGTATGTCCTAAAAGAGAGCTGTGTTTTGAGTTCACTCGGAGATAGGCTGACAAAAGGCTAAGAAATACCAGTAAACAGTTAAACAGTTAACTTATTAGTTCTTGCTGCTACTCTCAGCTGTAGTGAATGACATGTATTCCCTCATCTTTTTTGACCAGCCTGTTCCTAGAAGTCATAAATCCATGTACAACATTATTGTATGCACCCTTTTCATATTTCCAAAGTGTTTCTGTATTTTTATTTCTGCCCAAGCAAGACAAAGGCATACAATGCCTTAAAAGTACTTGCTTCTTGGGTTTTATTGTTTTTTACTGTATACAAAAGTGGCTTTAAGAGAAAACAAATTACGATTATGTGTGAAATGGAACAAATATGCTGTCTGTGAGCCTTGCTTTGAGGGAAATGAATTAATGACTTTCTTAAAGTAATAGGAAAATTACCGACACTAGTAATTTTTCTCTCAGGGAAAACAAAAGCTTGTTCTTGCAACTTCAAGCATGTGCTTCCATGCTACCTGGATAAAGATTTGTGATTCGGGATGGTGCGAAAATGTGCACTCACTATAAGGGTTGTCATTACCCAGGTAAGTGCAGATGTTTGGTACTGGTTTCAGTGCAGGTTTTGCATTAGATGTGTGGCATAAATCTGGCTTTCAAGCAAAGGAAAACCGAGTTACTTTCAGAATAATTCTCATTTGTAAACTTTAATTTGCCTGTCTGAAGCAGAGAAAAGAAGCAGGTTAAGTCATTGCAAAGCACTCTGCAGGTTGGCAAATCTGGCAAATGAGTTGCTTCAGTTAGAATAGCTAGCCATGTCCTGTTGGTACAGGCACAGGTTTCTGCCCCTAAAAAAATAAGCATTTTTGAAAAATTTCAGTGTAAATTTTTCATCTCATTACCTTTTCAAACACTATATCCTGTCATCGGTGGGACAAGTACTTTATGCCTTTTGGGCTGCATGAAGAATACAAACATTGAAATTCCATGACCAGTTGATGAACAGACTGCAACAATAATTTAAAATAAAAGTTATTAAGAAAATATTGTTAGAAATTTAAATGTAACTACTACTTACAAATACGTCTGTTAGCTTTGGAAGCAGTTTGAATAGAATGAGGGTGGTGAGGCACTGGCATAGCTTGGCCAGAGATGCCGTGGATGCCCTGTCCCTGGAAGTGCTCAAGGCCAGGTTGGATGGTGCTTGGAGTGGCCTGGTCTAGTCAAAAGGTGTCCCTGCCCATGGTGGGGGGGTTGGGTNTAATAAAAATCTTGAAATATAGGGGTACAATGCCTAAATTTCTCATAAGACTTTTCATGTTGTGTATTGATCAAGGAATTGCTGGACAAAACTTNTTTATGCAGTTAGAACTAATATCAGATTTTAGCCTTTTAGGAGCGTAGAAGTAAAAATGTAGACTCAACTGGAAAAATCTCTGGAATTACACTAGTGACCCTGAACAGACTGCAACAGTGCTTAGTTGGTATTTTAAGATTATTTTTGCATATATATATAAATCAAAGTAATCTTAATAAAAATCTTGAAATATAGGGGTACAATGCCTAAATTTCTCATAAGACTTTTCATGTTGTGTATTGATCAAGGAATTGGTGGACAAAACTTTCAGGTGAGTTAAGTGGAGACAGATCCAGCGTCATAAGCACTTACTATTTTTCTAACTGCCCTTTTTATTGTGGATTGGATTTCTTTTACTTTTTATTCCTGGCGATTCAGCTTTAATGAGCTCAGAATGCAATCACTTGGTTTTATGCCCAGCTGTCTCTTTTTTTTTTTTTT
>VYXB01002889.1:659084-706159 GCA_013397135.1 Pachyramphus minor
AGACTTCATGCATTTCTGCCGATGCTGCGGGGGTGTCATTCGGCGTGCGGCTCGATGCCCGACGCAGGGCTCCGAGGAAGCTCAGGATTGTGTCACCCCTGGAAGAGCAGCCCCTGTTCCCTGTGACTCCAGGGGTACCGGCGCTCCACCCTCAGCGGGCGGGGCGCAGGCGCGGCCGCGGGAGGCAGCGGGAGAGGAACGGGAGCGGGAGCGGGGCCGGGAGCGGGGCCATGGCCGGGGAGGAGGCCGCGGGTGCGGCCGCCGCGCAGGGCAGCGAAGCCGGGAATGGCGGCGGCTACGACGGGAAGTGCGTGTTCTGCAGGATCGCCCGCCGGGAGGAGCCGGGCACGGCGCTGCTCCCCTGCGAGGTGGGTGAAGGGCGCCGGTGCCAGCGCGGCCTCCATCCTTCTTCCCTCCCTCCTTCCTTCCCTCGGGCGGTGCCGGGCCGCCGCCTGGCCAAGGGATCGTGTTCAGAGACGGGGCAGCCCTGAGGGTCGTCAGCTCCTACACGTGGACACAGGGGGAGAAACATCGATCGGATGGAAAACACCGCGCCTTCCGTAAATGTTGGCACAGCAGCCCTAAAGCTGGCACCGAGGAATCCTGACTGCTGGAGGTCAGGACATCGTACTTGTCGGCTGGCTCCCAGAATCTCAAGGTTTTTTGCTTCAGCTATGACATTAGGTGTTTTTAGATTTTTTTTGTTTGGTGGTGGTGGTGTTGATATGGGAAGAATGTTCTTGCCAACTCTTCACCAATATCCTCGTCCTAATCAATTTAATATGTTTGCATCCTTTTTTAGTATGAAGACCTTGTTTGCTTTAGAGATAGGAAACCTGGTGCCCCCCACCACTACCTGGTGGTGCCCGTGAAGCACATGGGAAACTGCAAAACACTGAACACAGAGCACATACCTCTCGGTAAGGCTGTAAGTGTGTGTTTAACCTAAAGGAAAATAATTTTTTACAGCCTTAAATAGTGTCTTCTCAGGGAAATTACACTTTTGAACACTATTTGTAAAAGCAGAAATAGTTGATGTGAGTGTAGATAGGGACTTATGCTTCCTGGGAACTTCCATGTGCTGTTCTGGAATGGCACTTTTTTTTTTTTTTTTTGTAATTCTGTAAAAACGCTGCACTGGTGCATGAAATCTCTTAGGCTTGCACGGAGTACGGATGCCTCTGCACTTTGTTGGAACTGCAACTTTATTTTTAAAGCATTTATGTGCTGTTTCATTGCTGTTTTTTAGATATATATTCAATTTTAAATTATATGAAAAATTTAACAGAAGAATTTTATAAAATGTATATTTTGAAATAAGTGCTACATTATTTTTCAGAAAAAAAGGGAGTGACAGATGAAAAGGGGAAATGCTGTTCCAGTAAACTTAAAAAAATTTTGAAAAAATAAAATTCTAAAATGTTGAAGCTATGATTTATTGTTGCTGGGCTTCTTTTTTCCGTAAGAAAACATTGTCCTGGAATTTGTTTCATAAGATATGCCTAGCTAAATGTGTTGAGTAACAGAAGAAACTACAGCCATACATGCATGAAGAGATTCCACCCTTAGGGAAACTTAGAGGTGATGCAAGAAAATAGTTAGAGTAGGATTTTGCAAATCTTGCATCACTAGTGGTATTTCTCTTCTAAACATACCGTGGTTTTCTCCAGAAAAAAAAACCGTTTATATGTGTTTGGATTGAAGACAATTCCTTTGACTTTTACCTTTTTGTGTTAGAGTTGCTGCATTTTTTAGTGGTAGAGTAATGAAACTTTCCCGTAGTAATAAGTAGGACTGGCAGTTTTATTTTAATTTGTGTACTGTCTCTGAAACTTACACCAGGCTGCACAGAACCCGGAGATCAAAGTCCTGTACTTGTATAGAGCTACAACACTGGAATTAGCGTAAACGTCATCATTCTGACCAATCGGTATTTGTTGTGTTTTTTTAATAAGGCTGTGATAATAGCATGGCTTTGGCCAAAGTCCTTAGAATAATTCCACACTTAAAAGCATCGCTACCGTGAAAGTTGGTAACAGTGGCAATTTTCCAGTCAGTCACTGTACACACTCTCTTGGTTGTCTTTGTTTGATTAGGAGTACTTACAGTGTTTATATTTTGAAAAACCCTTGTTTGTAATCTCCATTTAAGTCAGTATTCTGAAGAATACCTTTTTGGTTTTAACAGTGAAGAGAATGATGGAAGTTGGAAAATCTGTCCTCCAGAAAAATAATTTTAGTGACTTGAATGATGTAAGGTATGTAATGGAAACCTTTTGTCTATTGAACATGTGGGTTTTTTTACTTTTCAGAATGTAATTTTAGAGATGGTGGCAAAAACTGCAATATGATTTATTGAAGAAATTGGGTCTACATTCACTTATTGCATGACTTCTCAGGTAGAATCTGCTGGCATTGAATATAAACTTACTGTCTGATAAAATTCCAGCACAGACTGCATTCCAGCTCTGAGATTCTTTAATAACCTTATCTTGGAATAGTGAGGGCACTTCAAACAACTTACCTAAAAGGCCGCTTTCTCTTTATATGTTGAGAGTATGCTCTAAATCCCAGATGCCAGCAGAGAGGTATAACTTTGTCCTATTCAAGGGCACTGTGTTTTTCAGTCATACCTGCACTCATTTCCTTCAGTGCTGGACCCTGTAGTTTAAAGCATTTGATAGGTGAAGTAAACTGTAACATAATTTAAACAGTATAGAGAAATAGGGAGCTGGGCCTTCATGATTAAAATTGATAGTTTGTTTTCCAGCTGAAAACTTGATAGGATACATTTAAATACTTTTTCTCGTTTCTTATTTTTAAAAATATGT
Source organism: Pachyramphus minor (assembly GCA_013397135.1). Classification (NCBI taxonomy): domain Eukaryota; kingdom Metazoa; phylum Chordata; class Aves; order Passeriformes; family Tyrannidae; genus Pachyramphus; species Pachyramphus minor. The sequence goes on from VYXB01002889.1 coordinate 661,915, forward strand.
CTTAAATACAGAAACGTGAGGGAGGAGGTTAATGGGTTTTTGAAAAGCTTTTCTTGTGATATAATGAAAGGGCATATGTTTGTTCTTGCCTTTATGTACAAGGAAAAGACGATGAGTTGTGAATTCCGTTACCACGTTAAATAACCTGCAGTGTTCCACTTCTGCCGGAATTAACATCACCAATATCTTTTACTTCTACTTCTTTTTTAAAGAATGGGTTTTCACTGGCCTCCATTCTGCTCAATATCCCATTTGCATCTTCACGTCCTGGCCCCAGCCAGTCAGCTAGGATTCTTATCCAGGCTGTATTACAGAATCAATTCCTACTGGTTTATAACGGTGAGTGTAATGCACATGAGCTTTTTGGTAGGTTTTCAGTTGCAAGTGGAAAATGTGATGTCTTTCTAACCTTTTAACTTTAACCAATGATTTCTGTTGTTACTATAATTCTTAATTTTGTATATTTTGCATGAACTATTTGAGGAAAACATAATAGCATAAACATTAAGGTTTTTACCTATTACAGGGAATGGAGTGCTAATAACAGCAAACAGTATAGTACTTCTGGATTTTATGTGAAGCTCAGGTTCTGTGATGTGTTTCTGCAGACACTTTGTAAACATTTGAGGTTTAATTTAAAAGGTTATATTCAAATGTGATGGACTGTTTTGTACATATTCTGGTTCATCCAGTGTAGGTGAAAACATATCCACCTAATGATTGCATTTATCAGTTCATCTTTTTGTCTTTAGAATAAAACAAGTGTCTGCTTTACAAAAACATTGTTTGTACTGTTTTATGTCAGTTTTTGATGATTTATGCCAGTAGGATAAGCAGTGAAACTGAACTGGCACTGACTAAAGCACTTTGAAAATCTCTCTCTCAAGATCTCACTCTCACTGCTTTGATACAGCAAAGTCCTTATCCTTGCAATGTAGCTGTAGCATCCTGGTATAATTACACAGCCCCCAATGAAAGTTGCTGAAAAATGTCTGTCTCATCTAAAGAATATAGACAGCCTCTTACTTAAAGAAAAGAAGGAAACTTGGCTTCTTCACAGTGGTACCTTGCTGAAGATCTCAGCTTAAAAAAAGCAGATATGTCCGCTGGGTTGTTGAGCGTATTACAAATATTTGGCCCTAAAATAAGCATAGCTGTGTAGTTTTATTGCTTATTATCATGGAATAGCTCAGAGAGATCTGTACAAAGTCTGGTTATTCAATATGGATGCCCTTTAAAAGGTATTTTGCCCTGTTGTCGAGTTGAAAAATGTTCCTGGGTTGGTGCTGGGTTTTGTTTGATTTTGGTTTTTTTAATTATAGTGTCTCGAATGTGGTACTTGTCTCAGAATGCAAATCAGGATTCAGAAAACTTCATTTTCAGTTGCTCCATGTTTTATGTAGCTTTACTTACTGCAAATAAACTGCAGTGACTACTGAAGTCCTCTTAAGTTCCTACCCTGAGTAGCTGATTGCATTTTTACTGTGCGTATTTAAAATATGCCAAACTTAAACTTTTCACCTTTTAATGTAGTTTCTTTGGAGATCTCAATAAAACCTCAAGCACTAGCTCAAATTAAAAGTTTAATTCAGTAGGACTGTCAAAAAAAGGAAAGGCTGACAGTAAACTGATCTGTTTCAGAAGTGCCCATGGGCTCAGTCTGGCTCAGTTGTTGGCAGACTTCTTCCTGCCCTCAGCCTTTCTGGTGAGCTGGTGCTATTAGTGTACAAAACACAGCTGTCCCAGTTCTGCCCTAGATGTGATATGATGAGAAAAGCCATATAATAAGAAAAGCATGTATCAGTGTAGTGGCATAACCAAAGAATGATGTGTATCTCGTGAAATGAACCACATACATGGACAACCCCCCACTTCTCAGCATCGTATGTGGCTGGTGTGCAGCTTGCTGGGTGATGGGACCTCACAACACTGTGCTCTGGAGCATCTCACAGCGAATCCCAGGTCTCACCACTTGGTTGTTAGGAGCACTGCTTTCTTCTGAGGCCTTTAAAATCACAGCGCTTTAATAGAGCTGCTGTTTATTTGCTCTAGCATCCTCTGACTTTGATAGATTATGTTAACTCTTCTGATCACCTTGTGGGAGTTTGATGGAAACTGTGAGAGTCCACTGTTGAAAGCAATTGTTGTATTCTGCTTTGGTTGTATGCTCTGTCTGTAAAAGTGCTCTGTCAGTGTCACTATTTTTAAAATAGATTTTTCAGTAAACTGAAGGCCCACGGTGTAGTTAAACCATTGCTTTTTCTCTCTCTCCTAGGCCGAACAGCTGATTGAGAGACTGCAAAGTGAAAATGCTACCAGCTGAAAACTTGTGTCCTTAGCCAGTTTGTCTCTGAGCTCTGATTTAAGGTTGCACAGTTTGATGTTGCCAGTAATATTCCAGGATAAAAAAAGCTTTAGTTCCTTATGAGGAAAGGCACAAAGGTTTTGTAGCTGCCAACCCTGTTCTCCTTTGGATACTTCAGTCTGTATACTTCCCTGGCAGTAGCTCAATGTATTTTAATTATAATTTTATATTTGTGTATATACATACATAATACACCCACAGAGGCAGAGAACTATTTGTAATGAAAAACAAGGTATAGTAGCAGAATGTACTGCAACTAAGGCAACAAGTTTACGACTAACAGCATGTACATGGTGCCAGAGGGAGTATTTCTTGCAGAATCAAGCTTCCATATTCAGGATGCGTTGTTCTGGAATTGCAGGTAACATTAAAACATTTAAATTTTCATCTACATTTGTATGATATGTTAGTTATGCGTAGTTATTAGTAGGTACGTTGCTGAAAGTCCACTACTAACTTCCTGGTGCTAAACCACTTCAATGTTACCTGACTTGTTTGCATCACAGTGACATAGTAAATGTCAATCCAATATGTGCCCAAGATGTGATAATGCTGTATAACATTGAATTTAGTTTATGTGTAAGTGGTTGTCTGTTGGACTTAAAGGGTTTTTTTCCCCTCTAATATGCACAATGTTTGAAACTACTTATTGTATGTTTACAAAAAAAGCGAAGAGTTCAGAGGAATGAATTTAATACACTGCTCTTCTGCATGGCAGTAGATACAAAAATCCATATTGTTCTCACTGGAAGTTCCTTGGAGATTACTAATGCCTTGGCTAATTTGCATTCTAAGTGAAGTCATAATAAAAACAGGTCTTCAATGCAGTGTGTGGCAGGGTTACATAAGACCAATGTGATTTGAATTTGGGATAGCAGGGACTGAGCCCAAAACTGGAAAACTCAGCTGTTGAGTTGCATAAGGAACCTGCTGAACATTTGCCTTTGCTGTATGACTCTAAGGCAGGAATGCCAGCACTTTGTTTTTCAATACCATAATAAGGCAGACTGTTTGGAAAGTTAAAACTCTAGAAAACATGGAGTGGATTTTCTTTGTTCACAGAGCGCATCTTGGTGTTGAACTAACCAAGTGCCCTTGCCTGATGCATTTAGATGCAGATGAGGTGCTGAGAAAACTTCCACCTGCAAGCTTCCCTGAACATAATATTCTGTGTTTTCCACGGATCCAACACCTGTTGCCTTAGTGATACTATTTGTAATATTCTTACAGTACTTAAGAGAATTCCCACCTGTCTGAAGAACAACATTTTCTACCTGGAAGAGTTTACGCCTCTCTCTCTGTAAGATCTTCTTCCTAATGTCTTGTTATTCATATTAGTGGGCACTCACATGTAATTTGCAGCCCTTTAGGGTTTTAGTTTCTAACATTTGGTGGGAAAAGTGTGACTTAAAGTCATTGAACTTTAACTACTTCTGTCCAATAGATGAGGAGGTTTGAACTGGCTTCTAGCTTTGGGAAATACCCGAACGTTAAGGTCTTTCAAGAGTTAAAACTGTGCATGTGTTCTGATTTGTAATTAATTTATGTAACTGTACTTAACTGTGACATGTAATATGTAAAGTACCAACATGAACTGTTGTCAAAAAGGATTAATAAACAGAATAAATGCTAATCTTGGAATGATCTTCCAGTGCAATGGAATAGTTGACTGGGGAGGGGCGGTTGACCCTAGATAGCCCTTTGCTCACTCTTCACCCAGACCCCAGCAGGAGGGAAGAACAGAAAGAGCAAACTGAGAAAACTTATGGGTTGAGATAAAAACAGTTTAATATGTGAAGTGGAAGAAAAAACCCAAGGTGTGCAATGCAAAGGTAATTCTCCCATGACACCCCACAAGTAGGGCAGTATCAATCCCCCCACCCTCCCGCCAAAAAAAAAGCCCTCAGCTTTTATTACTGAGCAAACATTATATGACACAGAATATCCCGGCTGGCCATTCAGTGTCAGGTGTGCAGGTTGTGCCCACTCCATGCTTTTTGCCCCTCTGGAGGGGGCAGAGCAGAAAAAAGAGAAGGCCTTGATGCTGTGCACGCACTGCTCAGCAATCGCGAGAACGCTGCTGTTACCAACACTGTTCCAGTCAACCCCAAAACATGGGCTGCTCTGAAAAAAGTTACCTCCCTCCCAGCCTGCACAAAGGTCAAGTTTTAAATCTTAACTTTTGAGAAGGGTTGCGCTAATGATGATAAGACTGGAAGGATAAAAATTTGGATATAATTTTAGCTTCCAGAGTTTTGCTGATGAGTGAGACGGAGAATCTCACTTACCCTGGCAGCAATAGACAGGCCTCAAACCAACTCAAACAACGAAGTGTTAAACACAGGGACATTAATTACTGAGCAATGCTCAGTGACTCGTTAGCATTTTTCAGCACAGAACTGTGTTCATTTTCCTTCTACACTGACAAGCACTCGGACTCTGCAGATAATTTTTTTAATTAGGCAAAGAAATATTTTGTGAAAAGCCTACCCTAATACTTTGACTGTGGTTCTGAATTACTGGCTCTCCTCTGGAACAGGTAGTGGGTAAATCCCATTAAGTATGTCACGATCTCCCACAGAAGATTTTAGCTATTTTAAAACAAAAAATCATTAAAAAAAGTTATTTAAAAAAAATCATCTGTAGAGCTTTCTGAGGAGCAAAGATCAATAAGGAGAGAACACAGTAGCTCTTACTCTCCAAGAGCCTGGAGAAGCAAAGGAAAGTTGTTTAGCCACTGCCTGGCTCTGTTCTTTGATCCAGTATTAGCAATCCTGAGAAAAGCTGCTTTTTTGCCCTCATGTTTAGGAATGACAATGCTTTTTTTGTACTGTTTTGCTCAATTGTTTTACATAAACTCCCAACCTAATGTGAACCCAAAACATAATGCTGTTATGTTGAACTACTAAAAGCTCCCTCTGGATGAAACAGATACACATACAATGCTGTTAAATTAAGAATAAAAACCAAGGTTTGTGTTTTGACTATGGACAGCATTTCCGATGTGCTTACATTAGTAAAACCTCCCCAAACTATTTTAAAGTCTTTTTAAGTGTGACCTGTAAATAAAAGCATAAAAATGGGAGAAAATCAGTGAAAACAGTATTTGAAAATTGACAAACTTGGAAACAATAAAAGGCTGCATAATTTCAAAGGCTGTAATTTCAAACTGATGTGCAGCATTTATTGAAATGGTGAAAGTGCCTTCAGTGTTTGACAAGACAAACCACAGATAATCCCTATATGATGTACAGTCCAAAACACATGGAGAGTTCATAGTCTTCAAGGCAAAGAAGAGGGAAGACTGCTGAGGGAGCCTGCCACAAAGAAGTGAAGTTTAGGAGAGATTTCAAGAGCTGAAAGTTACCTAGAGTAGGGCAAGAACACCTTTTAAAGTGTTTGAGTTTACTTACTACCCCAAATAATCTCTTATACTAAAACCCCTCACGTGCTACAATTTTTCAAAAATAATTCAATAAATTCTGTTCTGTTTACTCTAAAGTCAATTGTGTTGAAAAGTTTACATTTCCACTGTAGATGGGAATTAATCACATTACAGATGAGGAACCAGAGTTAGGTAACACTTGTAAACTACTAGCTAAACTGAGTCATGTGCAGTAGATAAGATGCATTCATGACTATACAGCCTTCAGGAGTAATTTTTTCTTCTGGAGTGTACCAGTGGGCAAGCTGACCAACTGTGTTATCTTTTAGCTGTTTTTTTTGGAATACTGGCTATTACTGAGAGCACAAGATCAGATTTGTCAACCTGGATGCTGACCCAGTTTGGCAGCTTGGTGTTTATAATCATTCTGTGGGCACATAGAAAGATTTCAGTCACTCTTTCTAGAATGCTCATCTAAAGCTGGCAGGCAGGAAATGTGGCCCTATAATGGTTTAAAAAAACACCACCCCTCTATAAATAATCTTTTTTTCTATAACAGTCCTTAGTTTTATTCAAAATAAAATGAGAGCAAGGTTTTTTTAGTTGCTTACAAAGTAGGTTAAGACCATGTCATTAAGGGCTTGTTCTGTTTCCATCTGTTTTGATCAGAGGTGTGCTTAAAGCTCTTGTAGGTGTACTCAAGGGGTATTTAAACCAACCAGCAGCAGGAGAAAGTGCATCAGAGGCCACGTAAGCATCTGCCACTAACTGCTTACAATAGTTACAGTAAGAACTCAGATTGCTGATAGTTAACTATTTGAGCCAGCCTTAAGAACTAGTAAGTTTATATCAGCTGGACTTGCATCTTGGGGCCTACACACTACCTCAACTATGGGTCTTGCCATGGATTATTTGTACAATTCCTAGCAATGTATTACATTTCCTGATAATTACCACCCTGTTGGTCAGCTGGTGGCATTTGAAGCACCTGACGCTGCTTCCTGCAAGCTATGAAGTAACACTACAGCAGAATTGACTGAATTTCGGAACTGACAGAATTAAATAAAAGTCATTCCACAGATGCTTTATAAAAAGCTTGATTTGTTTTGAAATCCAAATGTATGTAAGGACTTCGTCTAATGGGAGCTGAAATCTCCTGAAGTGTCCTCACATAATTTTGGCAAGAAATGCTTTTCCAAAAAAACCAAATAATTTGAAATGTCTTAAGATCACAAATGACATGCTTTGTTTTCAGCTGCAAGACATAGATTTATTTGAAAGAAATGGGGGGTTTGAAAGCTAAGTGGACACACACCAGCAATGCCTGATGCAGCATATATTCCCCAGTTTCCAACATGGTAAAATTATGTCGTGATTAAAACCCACCCTTTGTTTCCCCATCCATTTTCTATCTACATTTGACTCCCTTGTTCCCCAGATATACTTATTTCAGCACATTCAGCACATTTCTTCCTTTTTTCCTATTTTCATTGTCTTCTCACTAGAAAAAAAAAGGAGGCAGTGATAATGAAATCTGTATTCTTATTTGCTCAGTCAAAAGGCTTATTTTGATGCAAATCCCAATTCGATGAAAATGCCAAAATAAAAAACCATTCTTTTTGCAATAAAAGTTCTTTTACATAAATAGCATAAAGTAAAATCACTTTTATCAAGTTCATAATTTATATTAAATTTTAATATCCTTTTGATGCAAGAGAGTATCTTTGAAGACCCATCAAGTAGTGTAGTCAACACCACACAGAAGCTTTTATTTGCACTGATAAAAAAATAGAACTTTAGATTTCTAATTATACAGCTTTATGGGTGGGAACTATTGTAAATACAGCTCCTGATTATTTTTAATAGCACTATTACTACTGTTTTATATAACCAATACTTTTTTTTTTTTTAAAAATTTGGAGAGCTCACAACCGTGCTCTGAAAGCACAGCTTTGCCTTTGATAAATGAGGAATGGGACTGCAGTGCTATATTTTTATTTATGCATTTGGCATTACAGGATCTTTAGTCTCCTCTCATAAAAAACATTGCCTCATTTTTCTGAAAGAAGAGCCTTTTTTTTTCCTTATGAATATACAGGTTCCCCAGTACAGAGTTTCTGTTGTCTTTCACATCTTTGCATTGTGGCACCTTACTTGCTATGAAGGGGTATAGCTGAATTCACCAAAATAACTGCAGAGCTTTGTGACCTTCTAGGGTATGACCCAGCATTGGAAAAACAGAACAGATAAAAATGGTGTGAGATAGAGAAGAAAAAGAACAAAGGACACAGAAGGCTTGGAGAATATATGATTATAAGAACAGACTATTAAATACCAGGATTAGTACAGCTCTCCAAAATACATGCAAGGTGCAACTAATTTAGGAACCATCAAATATCCTCGCTGTGATATTTTTCTAAGTTTGGGAATTTTTTTCTCCTTCGTGAAAATAGCTTCCATTTATTCAGTTTAACAGTGTGAAATTGAACCTAAATATATCCAGGCTCTTTGTTTGAAGAAGTACATGAATTCCCACAAAAGTTTTCAATTCCAAGTTTTACAAATCCCAATCCCCCACGCAGCAAGTATTTCACAACCTGCAAGGATCAGTGCTGTATGGTAGAAAGTTAGTTATTTATCCTTTCAATAGCCTAAAAGCAGTAAGCCAGCAGAGTCATTTGAAGAACTGTGATATACATAGTAATAGATGATACGGACAATGCAATGGCAGCATGATGGATTAGCTTATCATTCGCGATTTCTGTCAAAATCTCTACCATTTTTACAAAAATATGCTTTATCCTTCTCACCAATTTTCTCTCCTGCTCATGTCCCAGTAGGTAGCTGAGTTAAAATTTCGTAATGAAAACCTTTCAAGATGGTATCTAGGTAGGTTTGTTCAAATGGAATCCTGCAGCAAAATTCATTCCATGACAAAGCCTTACTGTAGTAAAGTGATGACCACATCATCATCTTTTCCTTGCCAAAGCATTTCACCTTCAAAATGAACCAGACCATGTTTTCTGGCTCTTAACAAGATTCCTACTACTTTATTGGAAATAGTCACATATGTTTCAAACAGCTGCCCGAATGTCACACTTACGTGTCCATCTTCTCCCACCTGTCCAGTGCTTCTAATGATCAAGCACAGCTCTTCTACTTCCTTGCCCACGTGTGAGTGAGCATCTTTCCCTCTCTGCTCTGTCCGAGACCCTTCAGGGGGTCTCCCATAGGTAGGATCTCCTCGGTGAGTATGTGCAGGTTTAGATGCAAGCCTGTCGTCACTGCTGAACGGGTTCTTTCTCTGATACTCGATGTGATCCTCTGCCCAGGTCTGCCAACTTTTCCTCAGGTCACCCACCGCACTGGTAGCTTTAGCACTCTGCCCTTTATCTCCTTCCATTTCTTGAAAAATGTTTTACGGTACTCAAGCAGGAAACAAATCAATGACTGGTTGTAACCGTGGTTCCTGGGTGCACTGTAAGCTGTAAAAGAAAAACACCAAATCAGCTTGATAATTTTTGGAGGAGTTTTTCTCAAGTGAGAGGAAAGGCTCCTGAAAAAGACAATAAATATCTGAAGATTTTTTTACGTCCACCCATAATTCTACAGCAATGAAGAAAGTAAACATGATTCAGCTAAAATTCAGAAACAATGTTGGAACACAGTAAGTTATGCTTACAAGGTTACCCGGTATACAACTGGTCCCACAGCCTCCATGCAAAACAAATGTAGTGCAGTACTTACTCTTCCTGCAATGATGCCTTTTAGAGAACTTTATCCTGGTACCCGGCAGCCCCGCTGACTTCCCAAACAATCTGATGCAGTGCTGGCTGACCTGGGAAGAGAGCAAACCATTCCCCGAGAGGCAGAACACCAACCCGTGTACAGGGGTGGAAAGCCTTTCTCCTGCCTGCGCACTGATTAAAGGTGGACAAATTCAAGCTGTGCCGACAAGGTTCCCACAGACTGTGGAAGTTACTATGCACAGAAAATATTATCTGGAGCTGAAACACCAGTACATGGTGGGAGCAGGAGGATTTTCCTCATCAGGCACTGCAAAGAGAAGGGGAAATCCCGGTTAGTGAGCTTGTCACTGTCTGCAACACCCTATTTAGTGAAGAAGACAAAACCAGAATAGATAGTTCTCCCTTAAAAGGCTGTCCTGCACAGCCATGTCTACCAGCTACAAGGCACAGGCAGGCTCCAGGCAAGGGAAACTGCCTTACCGCTCCGGGTAGACGGGCTGCCCACCACCTGTGACATTACATGTACTTAGATTATGGGCAATCCGTGAAGTACAGGATTATTGTGATGAATTAGGCACAGACTTTTGCATACAGAGATCCGAATGTGTTATAACCATGTCTTTGCTGGGTCATATTTTTCACCTGTTGAAATACGCAAACTATAGTTTTCATATACCGCATTAGTAAAGCTCATACTTTTACCAACATTTGAAGATAAAACTGAGGATTAGTGCTAGCTTTTCTATGGGGAAATGGACAGAAATGCAAATTCTGAACATCTTAACAACTGAATTACAGAATAGGTATCTATGATTTAAAAATATTGTTGTTTTTAAGGTAAGATTTCATGGATATTTGCCCATACATATATGTTGGTGCTGTGGCACATGAACCCATGAGCAGTGCCAGAGCTCCCTGAATGCCCCAGCAGAACGTGCAAGTCAGTCGAAACACACTTGTTGCCTTTGGGTCCAGAAGAGTGCATGGGGTGAGCCAAAAATGGCAACACAATCACTACAAAAGAGAACTGAGAATAATAACCAGCAGCACACATTAAATAAGGGCTTTTCAATCATGGTCTCTTAAACTGAAACTCATGATTGTCATATGATCCCATTGTTATATTTTTTGTGAGAGGAAAGTGTTTAATTCTAGCTTCCTGAAAAAATTTCAAGATGAGTAATTACATTTTCTGTACTTAAAATTTTCCCTAAAATTTTAAGGCTGAAAGGCTAAAAAGGACATTTTTTCTTTCTTTCCCTCCCTAAAATAGTTAAATAATGTTGTTGATTTAGGATGACTCCCCAAATCCACACTAACAAACTGCTTGATCCTCCTCAATGGCATTACAGGAATGTATGTTCAGTTTACAAACACAGAATCTGAAAAGCATTTTGTTTTTATGTCTGAATCAAATACTCTGTAAGTCTTACTTAGTAATGTACATTCACTTTGAAACTATGCTGAGCAACATATATAGACTGTCAGAGATTTTCCATGGATCCTCAAGTCTAAAGCAAGAAAAACCCAAAGCTTTAGTTAAATTCTTCTGTAGAAGCAATATCACTGGAAAACTGGAGTACTCATCTCGTGAGAACAGACAGCAATGCTCTGAAGATAAAGCAGTGCAGATAAAGTAAGCAAAAGCCAGTCTCAAAGAGATTAAGCTTAAAAATAATACCAATAACGCCTCCTAAGGAGTTTCAAAAATGGAAGCTATACAGCTAAGAAATTTAAAGTGAGACAGAATGGAAAAATGAAAGCAGGCTTATTCCACTAAATCTCTCTCAGCAATCCCAAGATTTTGTACGCAATTTCAGGCTCTTGGGGTTTGTCAGCAGTTCAGCAACGTGTTTACTGCTGAGGTGAACAAGCCTGATCCACATGTACCTCTTTTCTTTCTCTTCTAGGAAAGTTCACGTTTAGCCAGATTACTTCAGATTGTTTTCCTGTCAATCATCAGGGCTAAAACTTCACAGTAAACTTCAGTTTTGATTACTGCAGGAAGGGAAAGCAGGAGAAGCTGCAGCATGGGATTATAGAGATACATAAGGAACGTGGCTGTGGAGTGCTCACAGGTCACGAGCAAATTCTTAGCCACCTAGAAAACAAGCTGTCCAAAAACTAGCACGTAAAATACAGAAAAATACATGAGTTCAGTGCCGAGCTGGCCTGGTTCTAATAAAAACCTTACCGAAATGTGGATAAGCCAAATCTCTCAGGTCAGTGTTAACAGGGAGATCAGTTAGTATGAGATTATAGTTATCAAGCCTAGATATTAAAATAAAAGAAAATATAATCTGCAAGACAGGGCCCTTTTGCCCCCCACGTTGGATCGTCACACCTCTGTGCTTCTCCCAGGAATCTGCTTCTCTACCTGGTCCGACACCCATGCCTCCGGTGCTGACCTCCTTCCCACGGAAAAACGAATGCGACTCCTTTGGCATCTGTTAATTCTTAATGTTATTTAATGCTCCAGATCCTTAAATGTGGCCGAGAGAGGCCGCAGCGCTGCCCTACCAGTGTTAACACCCCTGAGCCAGAGTGTGTCCCCAGGGTACGTGTAGTTATTTATAAACCATACGCAGGCTCCGCTGGTCCTGACACGTGGCGCGCATCATAAAGCACACACAAAACACAAATTAAAAGAAGGACGAGAAGGAAACGAAACGAACAATAATTAGCGCAGCACCCAGTCCCCCCGCCCCACTCGGTCCGCGGGGTGTCCCTGTCACACGCCCCTTGGCCGGGCTGCTCCCGCCTCTCCCGCCGCGGCCCGGAGCCCGCCCGCTCCCGGCGGCGCATGCGGGGGGCGGGGGATGCCCGGACATGGCGCTGGCCGCTCCAGCGCTCCGGTGGTACTTGCTGCTGCTGGCGCAGGAGCACCTCGAGTTCCGCCTGCCGGTGAGCGCTCCAAGAGGCCGGGGACCAGGGCCGGGGTCCGGAGCGCTCCCGGACAGCGCGGTCCCGGGTGTGCCCGCGGGCGGCCGGACCCCGGCGGGGCCTCGCCCACCCCGCGCCGCTCGGGGCTCTCGGTGCCCCTTCGCTCGGCGCTCCCCGCGTCCCCTGGCAAGGGACCCCCCGGCGTGGGGCTGCCTCTCCTCCCTTCCCGCCCCAGGGAGAGCGTCTGCCTGGCGGGTTTTTTCCTTGCCACTTCTCCGGAGCCTCTGGCGCTAGGAGAGGTTGCCAGCACAGTGCGTTGGGCTCCACGTGAGAAGGGGAAGCTGTGAGGGGGAAAAAATGGGGTTAATGCTTTCAGGGTTTTGCTTTAGTGACTTTTAAAGTTTGTTTAAACTATATTGCTGCTCCCCGCAGCGTGGTGTGGGTACAGAAATGGTTGGTGCTGCCCTGAGGGACGTGTGCGGTCGGCTCTTATTCCAGTGTCCAATGAAAGTTGTGGAGTCACCGTCCCTGGAGGTGTTTAAGGAAAGACTGGATGTGGCGCGTTGTGCCACGGTCTAGTTGACGTGGTGGTGTTCAGGCATAGGTTGGTCTCCACGATCTCAGAGGTCTTTCCCAACCTGATTGATTCTGTGATTCCCTGTCGCGGGTGCTTATGGAGCTTTGTGAGGCAGAGTGGCAGATATCTCCATTTTCAGGAGGAAGATTTTGGGGGGCAGCGAGGATGGTGCTCACTGAAGCCCTAGGGCCTGTGGCATGGGCTGGGATTGAGCAGAGGTCTCCAAGGCCTCGGCTGGCATCCTGGTTGTGAGCCTTGCTCACACTAGTGATGCTGAGGACTGCTCCCTTTTGGCTTGTGATCCTGAGTGTTTGCTTCCATGCAGTCAGAAGGGTTTGTACCCCACTGGCCTGTGTGGGATTAGGGAGACTAGAGCAGCTTCTGTGGTGGGATCAGAGGATGTGCTGCTTCGATTGTCATTGACACGAGTGTGATGGTTGGTTGCAAAATCGGGGGTGCAGAGTTTGTTCCCTGTCGCTAAATCTGCTTTACCTTATTCTGTGCTCACAGAAATAATGGAAACAAAAATGAATTGTAACTTACTTGAAACTCCCTGATCTTTTTTCTAAATCCCCAGTATTTTTTATGGGCCTTTGGTGAATGTGTAGTTTAGTTAGCATACACTCAGTTTCCACATTAGTAAGAAAACCCTCTTGTTTGTGAATTTAAGTTGTGATTATTTTTTTCCCATGATAATTTACAGAGTTGCTATACACCTTAACAAATTTTGATACTCTACGGGCTCTTCTAGGCACCTTCTAGAAGAGCTAGTAATATCCGGGATAGTATGTTATTGTTTAAAATAGTACTGAAATGCAGAGTTATTTTGTTAGACTTGGTGGATCATCATTACATGTGTTATAAAATATTTAATGTGTCTTGCATTATTTGTTTTCCTTGTTTTCATTAAGGTTTTCTATTGTGCATTTATTTTTACTGTTTGCTTTGTGAGACTGGTACATGAATTTATTTATTTATGATCAACCCAGTTTGTCTTTAAGCAAGGTCATCAGACAAAGTAAAAAGATGATGATACATATGTAACAGAAAGTCAGTCTTTTATCACCAAGGTTGTAGTGGCACTTGGTTGGTATAGCTGCTGAAGAAAGCAGTTCCATTTCCCTTTTCTTGTACTCTGCTTAGCTGTGTGTTTAGCTTTGTCATGAACTGTGTTAAGGGCTTAATGAAACAAGGAAGGACAAATTTTTTTAGCCAGATGATCTGCTTGGTCTCTATCTCTACCACATCTGCATATGGGATATGAGAGGACTGCTTTTGTTCTTCTGGTAGTGCTGGATCACAGCAGCTGAAGGTGTTTGTCAAAGTCCACATTTGTTGTTCCGTGTCTGAAGATTACGTGTTTCATATTTCTTAGTTGATAAACTGTGCTCCATAATGAGGGATCTGTTTTTTGTTAAGTCAGATACTTAGGGGTAAGATCAGGCATCCTGTTTTACAGCACAGCTTGTCGCTAATGGACAGATCAGTGCATGTCAGATGTTTTCTTATCAGTGTCCTCAGGCAGATATGTTCTGGTGCGTGATTGTCTTTACTCTTGGAAGGATCTTCCCAACTTCTCATCCAGAGCACTGCTGTGATTTGAACCTCATGCAGTCATCTTCCCCATAATAAATGTTGAAAACAGATTATTATCTTTCTTTATCACAGCAATCATGTGTAGCTGATCTCTCCCAGCCTTTCCTTGCAGGCTTTGTTTTTATTGCTTCTCATTTTTGTCATTTTGGTGTAGGTAATATTACCAGTGTGTGGAGGTGCCACCAATTCATTAGTAAAATCTCAGGTGCTTTTGCTGCCTCAGGACCATACAGTGAAATAGTTACACATAATCTTATATTCTCCTGGAGCAAACCCCCTGTTTTTTCCAACGTTTCTTATGTTGTGTCTATTCAACTAGAAAGATGGAAATGAGTAGGGTAATGTCGCACTAAAAACCATATGCTAGTGTCCTGTTGGGTTTTCCATTCCTTCATTTTTTGGTGATAATTGATGGTAATATTTTCATTTACCCACCAGTTGAAATTTAAGCCAGTATAAAATTTTGCCTCCGTGTTCTTTTGCCAGTAGCATCCAGAGATTGCAGCATGTAATTTCTAGTGTTGAGGCTGCATGAGAAACATCCCTGGTGTTTACATCTCATTGGAGTTTGAAAGCCTTTTTAGTGCATTGTTTTTTCTTTTCTTCAGGTATTACTTATTAGTTTGTTTTTTGGAGATTTGCTCTTTAGTGTGTTCAATTTACAGTCTTTTGATTTAGAGAAGACATCTGCTGAAGAAAACTGTTGAGATACTTGTAAAGCAGAGAGGTAACAGAAAAGGAATTGATGCTCAGTGCTTGTCCTGGCCCTGGGCCAGTGTTACTAGTGAAACATCATTTTAATGTGAATTAGTCAGAAAAATATTTTAAGAATAGAGAGAATATTTTGTAATATTGAATATATTGTAAGAGGAATATGGTAGTGAGAGTGAAGGATTGAACAGTAAAGATTTAGATGAAAGAGAAAATCTGAAGCAGGGGAATTTGATTACTGAAATTTCCCTGTTGGAGCTCATTCCTCTGGCACTGAACTCTGAGAAAGCTGCTTTTATAGCAGGAAAGTCTTAATTTTTTTTCTGTTCATGAACAGTACCTACAAGCTGAATTTACTTGTGAACTTCTGTCCTATCCACACAACTACTCTGAGTGTTTCACTCTCGGTTCCCACAGTGAAGTCGGTAGTAAATGCCATTCTGTCTTCTCTTGCTGTCTCTAGAATTTTGTTCATAGTCCTCACCGTCTGCATTATAATGTGTGTTATGCTGCCCTTTTTTTCTTGTTCCCCCCTTTCTTTCTTCAAAACATTCATTAATGATTCTAAGGCCTGACCTTTATATTTTCAATTTAGGAAATAACATCATTGCTCTCCCTTTGTGGTGGAAAATTCAGCGGTGAGCAGGAAATTCGTGTAAATGTAAGTGAGGACCGAATATTTTACTTGAGTGTGTGTGTGTATGGTATGCAAGTATGTTCTTTTTCTTTATAGTATTTTTGTTAAATGTGGGTAGCTTTTTAAATTCTAAGAAAAATTTTTGAATTCTAAGAAAATTTTGAAGTTTCTTAGAAAAATCAGGAATCTTCCAAAAACGAGGAACTCTCAATTTCAGTAAAGACTCAGAACTCAAAAAAAAAAGGTGCACAAAATGCACCTCAGGATGTCTTAATTTAACAGTATGAAAAGAAGCAGTGCCATCTGCTGGGAGACTCTCCTTTCTTCTCAGAGCAGTTTGGATTTGGTGTTTGCATGTAAATCAATGAGACAGAGTATCTGGAAGAGTACAGCTAGGAACCTGTATTTTGGTCTCAGTGCGTGGTTACTACTAATAAGTTACTACTTGTAATAATAAGTTACTACTTGTGTGTAACTAGATGTTTTCCGTCTTTAGGAGATGAATAGTCTAGAGAAGTGGAAACATAATATTTTGCTAAGTCAAAGATACAGTGGAAAAATGAAATACGTAACAAAATTTGTCAGACATTCAAGCCAAGTAAACAGTTTTGCCCAAAATTAAATATTTAACCTCTGTATGATTACAGTCAACAGATTTATTTTTACCTATTTTTTTTATTTTCAGCATGCATGTTCTGTTTTTATAGAACAGAATTGTGTAGTTGTGTAATTCATCTAACATCCAACTAGGCATTTGTATCACTTATTTTCTCTTTATTTCAGTCTCCATTTTGGATTCTCAATATTCCTTCAGAAGAGATGGCAAGGGGACTAATGAAACGGACAGTATGTGCAAAGTAAGAGATGAAAAAATCTTGTAAACAATAACTGAAGTGGCGGAATATTGTTTTGTTATATTGTGGCAAATACAGATTTTGTATGGAGTCTTGAAATAAACAGTCTTTGATTCCTTCTAGAATTGAGATGTAACTGGAGTTTGTAGGACTCCTGTAGGAGTCCTACGGTCACGTTCTCTTCACTTAGTGTATGATCAAGTCAGGGTCTTGAAATAGTGTTCTTCACTCCAGAGACAGTAGTCACTGATGTTAAAAACACCTTGAATAAAGTTTAGTTAGTGGGTTGTTTTAAAATACATATGGAATTTAAAGATAAAAACAATGATAAGTAAAAATTGAAAATTAAGTTTTGAAGGGAAAGGTTGTGTTACCCTCCCTTAGTGCTGGCATCTAAGCCCTCAACCTAGCCCACTGCAGCAGGGGTCCTTCTGGAAAATTCAAGCACACATGAGTATGCCAGAGAGTGATTGTTCCAGCTGCTCCTTTTTAGAGGTGTCTTCATAACATTCTTTGCAGTGAGGCTTGTGAGAGAGGCTGTGGAGGTATGGTTTGGGATGAGCACCAGTGTAGGTGTGGTATGTCTCTCTGACCATACTAAATTTGTGGTGTCTGTGCTATGTTCTTCAAAGTTAGTTTGGGCCCCTCTGCAGAGCATTGCATAGTCCCTGTTGAGTGCTTATTGTGTCAGGTATTCATCTTTACCTCCATTGACTTGGGCTGTCCACTCTTGCCTAAAGGAGTCCCATGTGTACAAAACTGTCCTTATGACAGTATGTTTCCAGTGGAGATCAACTGTACTGCACTTCAGAAAGCAGCCGTAGGCAACTAAGGAAGTAAAATACAACAAATCAGCTTGCAGATGTTCTGTATGCCATGATCTCTCAGCTAATGTATCCTTATTTTATGTAGAAAGTGTAGCTAGCCCACAGTTTATTTTTCTGACCTACTGCTGGTTGTGGAAAGACGTGTTAATTTTAGAAGAAGATTGTGCATCTTCGCTTCACTGCTAATCAATATGAAAAGCTCTGAAGCTTTTAGTATATGTTACCAACCAACCAAACAAACAAAAAAACCCCCCCAGCATCGTTGAAATACCAGCTCAGGATTAAAAGTGAGTGTGTCCTCATTAAGAACAAAAATTAAAACATTTGCTGAGAGTTAAATACCGCACTTTAGTACTCTATGAGGTAAATCCTAAATGAATTGGCCAAGAAAGTTAAAAGGAGTAAGTGTCTGGAAGGCATTTTACCCCCTCCGTGTGACGGCACTCTCAAAAACTTTGTAATTTCAGGTCTATATTTGAACTGTGGGGTCATGGAAGATCTGAGGGGGAGCTCTATGCCTCTTTGAAGAACTATCCAGTGGACAAGATGGTATGCATATAAAGAATCTGGATTATATGGTTCCTCCATCCACTGAATAGCACTGCATCTGTACTAATGAAACTGTCTTTGCCTTTTTTTTTCAGCTTCCATATCTACAGTCAGACTCTACTTACAAAGTACATATTCATACATTTAATAAAACACTGACCCAAGCACAGAAAATAAAAAAGATTGATGTAAGTAGATGGTTAAGAAATCTTTAGTGTTTAGTTTAATCATTTATGTTGTTCAAATTCCTCTGAATCAGAGTATTTAAGTTTGGGTTTCCTGAAGATCTGAAAGAAGTTTATTGCTTATGTCTTATCAGGTCTAAATGAGATCTTTGTGTCTGAATTAAAATTCCCTCAAAATTCATGACATTTTTTTTGCTTACCTGAACAGACCACATGAGGCATATACAAAACCAAATAAACATCACTGCTGATTTCAGCCCAGTGTGCTGGGGAAACTGAAGCTTATTGCCCAAAAGGCTAAGATTCAAATGGCTAGAATTAGGTGCTAGACTTTTGGAAAATCTGTTACTTGATCTCTGTATTAGGCTTTTATTGTTGCAGAATGTGAAACAAGTGACTTCAGTTGCAAGCTGTGGATTGTGTGCTAATCTTCTGTTCTGTCCTTATGCTCTTGTCTACACTTGTGCTCTCCTAACTGTATCAGTATTATAATTAGGAATTTTTTCTAAATTACTGTTAATTTTTCCTGTTCCACATTCTATTTTATCAGCTGTTTATTCTATTTATGCCATTTACAGAGACTGAAATTATCTGTATAAGTAGTAGCCACTCTTTCCTGTTTGTTCAGTTTTTGTGTACATGAAATAATGCTGAGTATGTAAATCTGTGTAGCTGCACATCACTGAAATTTTTTATCCTATTGTTCATCATCAGCGTTGGTTTCATAACTTGAAAATTGCGTTAACAATGTGCACAGTTCATTTCCTCTGAAGTTGGGTTCTCTTCAGTTAATAAAAAGTATTATAGTTCCTGATTTCTAGTTCTTAATCATTTGAGGTATTTTTATTTACAAGAAAGGTATTTCAAAAATCTAGATAAAACTGAGAATGTACTTTTTAATACTTACCTATCATTTCTCACAAGTAAAATTGTGGTGGGTTTTTTTTTTGTGGGGGGTTGTTGTTGTGTTTGTTTAGGTTTTTTTAATTGGAAGAGAGGTGCCTATTTAAAAAAACTGACCCTGGTTTGAGGTTTTTTTTTTACTCTGTTTTTCCTTATTGTATAGGCCCTTGAATTTCTGCCATTCAAAGGAAAAGTAAATTTAAAGAATCCAGAACACATCTTCTGGATTTTGGAAGATTATGGAACGAACCCAAATAATGTTCCAGAAGAGCCCTTTCATCTGTATTTTGGTAGATGGGTGCGTGAGTATGCTTGCTTCAGTTCTTATGGGCTTGTATTTTCAGAAAAGGGTTCTTCAGTTTAAATGTAAAAAATTGTGTTGACTTCCAATGGAAGCAGACTATATAATTATGTCTGAATCTGTCACTGCAAGTCTTGGAGACTTTACTGTGACTAGGAAAAAGTGGGTTTATTGAGCAATTTAGAGGTGGAAAAAAATGAAGTTGTATCTGGAAACACACCTTATCTTGCCCTCCACTGAGAGAACTCAGCCCAGCTGTGAGACTGCGCAGCTGTGGTGGCATATTATGTTATTGTGGGCCCAGCTGCAGCTGAAAGCACCAGCAGTGTGTTTCAGACATGTAGAAAGATATACAGAATTGTAGGTGGCTTGTGGCCCTGCTGAGTTGCGTCAGGCCCATTAGAGCGTACTGTAAGTGCTTCCAGAGGTCCTGACAGGAACCTCCACAGAAAGGTGCAGACTGATCCCTGAGGCTTTGGGCATCAACAGGTTCAGCCCACAGGCCTGAGGGGACACTGGCAGTGCAGGGCCTACAGAGGAACCACTTATAAAAACTGTCTGGAGCCTGTCAGCTGAGGTCTTCACTACAACCCTTCTTGCCTGTCGGCCGTATGCGCTCTAAAGCCGTCACATTATTAGGGTATCCTGGGGAAATTTGATCTGGTCTTTTATGTTTTTGTGAGGAAAAAGTGGCTCCCCAAAGGACATCTTCCAGAATGACACTAGCCACTGTTATGTGCTAGCGGTGTCCTGGGTCAAAGGTAGCTGCAAGGAGGGAGAACCACTGCAGAGGCTGTACAGCTATGGTCAGTGGCTTGTGTACAGGGAAGTTAGACATCCAAGTGATCTCTTAGGGCCTGTGAGTGTTCTCCATGCTTGTGATTAATGTGGAAGCACCCTGGCCTGGATTGTGGCAATACTGTAAAACACTGCAGCTGTTGTTCCACCTCTGCTGGATTTCTGAAGTGTAGAGTTAACCAACCTGTAAAAACTAGGCAAGTGTATTTTGTTTACCCAGTAAGACTAATGTTGACCAGAGGTGGGGGGCTAGTGTTGGAAGAGCTTTTGACCATGTTTTCTTGCAGATTACTTTGGTCTTCTTCAACATATTTTTGAATTCTAATGTAAAAATGCCAACATTTGGTCTTTGTTTGCTTTTCCATTAAATTCTGGTACATCAGTGCTATCCTGAGCTTAGATTTTGAGCATGACAGAAATGCCAGTGAAGAAGGAAATTCTGTATGATCTTAAGCATACGTGTGTGTATGTGTGTGCATGTGTTAACGTGCATTTCTCCTCCTTTTAATTTTGAAATTCTTTTAATTCTGAATTGCCAGGAATTGTTTTTCTGATACTCAGAATGATAGCAAAGTTGCTATAATTGTTATTTCTTCAGAAGAATTTTCTGTCTAAAATGTTTGTATATTTTTAACCTCTGTCTTGAAGAATTTATCTAGGTGTTGAACCAAGATATCTGTTGCTTGGAAAGAAGTCTGTCATATTTTCAGACGTCAGAAAGCAAGGTGATGTGTTATGAAACGAAGTTACCTGTTTTTGGATGGTGTCACTTAAGCGCGACTTAGCTTGCCTGCTTATATCTTGTATCTAAGACCTGACAGGGGTTTAAATGTTTCAGCAGATTGCAGATGGCCAAAGAGAACTCATTGAATCCTACAGTGTAAAGAAGAGACACTTTATTGGAAATACAAGCATGGATGCCTGCCTGTCTTTCATTATGGCCAACCATGGGAGAGTAAAACCCAATGATGTTGTATATGATCCATTTGTTGGAACAGGTATGTATTATTTTTTTCAGCTGGTGGGAAAAACTGGGAGATTGTCTTACTGTTTGCACCGGACTTTTACCTGGTGCAGTGGCTTCTGGTGCTCAGCTGATGTTTGAGATGATACCAAAGGCAAAATGATGATTGTAAAATGAGTAGTCTGTTAACTTGGAAGGGATTTTGGGGGAAGGAGACCCACTTCCAAACCTATAAACAGTTTATTTTACACTTCTAAAAAATCTGTCTTCACTGTTTTATTTTATGCACCATGGCTTAAACACTACTTCATATGTTTCATGGACTGCCTGAGATCCAAAGTGACCAAGAAGTGACATTTGGCTAATGCTCTTCCTGCAGTCACTTTCAGGGGGTTACAACGAGCAGCATTTTGGAGCTGGCTATTTAGAGTGCTGAGGGCACGTCCAGGTGTTTAACACAACATAACAATACTTAGGTCATAGCATTCAGTAGGGATCAGTGTGTTGTGCCTTCACATCCTGTCTTTAGGATAATACTGCTTACACCAGGTATCCGCCCCCAGCTGAATTTTTCCTAGTTTATCCGGGAGGGGGAGCTTTTATTCCACATATTACTCTGCATGACATAGACGTACATTTTGCCTCAGGGAAACTCAGCTGTTTTGTAGATGAAATAGCTGATCTGTTGTGTCAGGTTGTGCCATATAATCATAGCAGAGTATATTGTATTAAGCTATCTATAGTAGTTTCTTGAAAAACATAATGAAGGCTGTGTTTATGGCCTGGATTTTAGAATCATAGAGTAGAATCATAGAACATCCGGGGTTGGAAGGGACCTGCGAGGACCGTCAAAGTCCCGCTCCCTGAACCTGTACAGGACAACCCCAAGAATCACACCATGTGCCTGAGAGTGTTGTCCAAATGCTTCTTGAGCTCTGTCAGGCTTGGTGCTGTGACCACTTCCCTGGGGAGCCCATTCCAGTGCTCAGCCACTCCCTTGGTGAAGTACCTTTTCCTGATATCTGACCTAAACCTCCTCTGACTGAGCTTCAAGCCATTTCCTCTAGTCCTGTTACTGGTCACCAGAAACAAGAAATCAGTGTCTGCCCCTCCACATCTGTAGCAGTTTCAGACTGCAATGAGGCCTCCTGTCAGTCTCCTCCAGGCTGAACAGACCAAATACCCTCAGCTGCTCCTCATACGGCTTCCCCTCAAGGCCTTTCAACATCTTTGTTCTCATCTTTGCTCTCCTTTGGGTGCTCTCTAATGGCTTAATATCCTTCTTACGTTGTGACACCCAAAACTGCACACAATATTCCAGGTGAGGCCACACCAGTGTAGAGCAGAGTGAGACAATCCCCCCCCTAAACTGGCTGGCAGTGCTGTGTCTGATGCCCCCCAGGACATGGTTGGCCCTCCTGGCTGCCAGGGCACTGCTGACTCCTGTTCAACTTGCTAAACTTTGATCAAGATGGCCACATGTGAGATGCAAATAGTTAAAAATACTTACATTAATGGGAGGATGAAGATAGTTTTCTGCAGAAATGACTGCAGAGAAGTTAGGGAGAGAGAAGACAACACTACAGGGTCACCAGTAGGATATTTTCTCTGTACCACAGAAAACAAACCAGGGATATAATATTTTCAGAAACACAAGGCATCAGTGAACTCTATGTTTTTGTCTTAAATTTTTCTTCATATATGATCTGAGTTTTTTCATGCATAATAATGTCTTATGAAATTTTCTCCTCGTCCTTGTGCCTGTCCTTCTTTGAAAGGTTCAGGAAATTCCTCTACTTGTCTGTGACCAGTTTGTTTGATTTTGGTGTCTATGGCTTTGCATCTTCTTAAAAAAATCTGCTAAACAAAAAAAAACTCTGAGAGCATTCATTCTTGTGGGAGTGAAAAGGAAGGTAGAGTAAGAAAAATCATATGAAAATGGCAAAGCTATAGAAATTCAATAGAAACGTTAAATAATTTTTCAATTGGAAACAACATACATACAGGATTTGAGGAGCATTTTGAAACTGCAGTTCAGATTTCCTTATTGATGCAGCCTTGTTATCTGGCTTGGTTTCTTCTTGGTTTTTTAACACTGAAAAGGTAAATAGTGCCAAATCAGAATGGCCTTGCAAAAAGGTGTTTGCTTGTTGGAAAGAAACTGGTTTTTACATAAGACAAATCACAAGTCTTCCACTTTAGTGTAACAATGGGAGATTGGCAGTTGTCATTGGAATATGAAGTGCCCTTTGACCAGGCTGGCTTTTAGGAAACTTGATTCCCCTTCTTATTGTAGAGCGGGATTGGAACATCCAGGGGTTTTTTTACATTCCATAAACTGTTTAGGTATTCTTTCCTCAGTGTTGAACACAAAGAAGCCTGGAGGTTTCTGGAAGAATAAATCAGGTCTTCTGTTTTGTGCTTCCTCCTGGGCAGTCTGTTCAGGTTATCTCAGTAATCTTGTCAATTGTACCATTGGAAGGTATTTGTCCTTGCTTTCTTTTGCCAGTTTGTGATACTGTGTAGTTGCAAATGACAAGAATGTTTTTCTTTGACATTCTGGGGGATAGTGCTATGACCAGTCCTCGTGTGCGCTGAAGAGATGGGGGAATAGCGTACGATAGAAAGGCATGAAGTTCTGTGCCACTGGTGTTCTGCTAATAGTCATCAGGGGACACAGTGATTCTCTGATTAACCCTCTTAGCATCTGTTTCATATAGTAGATCAAAGGGCTGGCCATATTACAGTATTTAAGTAATTATGCACCTTCTGTGTGAACACAATTGAACTAGTACCAGCTGAGATTTATTGAAAGCTCTAAGTTCATGTTTTCCTGACTTTTTTTTGGCTATGATAAAAACCATTCTTAGATGGGCAAAGTACTTTCTTCTTACTTTTTTATAGGACTGGGTGGTATGCCTTACTTGGGGTCAGGGCTAGCTAAATTTGTCGTGACCCTCTGGAGGTACTGCCCATCTCTTCTGAGAGATTGCAGCCAAGAAGGGAAATGGGTGACTCCTCTGGGGTGAGTAGCCTTGCTTTTCCCTGATCCACTTCCCTGATCCAAGAAAAAGCAAAGGAATTTGAAAACTTCTTTTCTTTCTCCCTCCCGTTTGGGTTTTGTAGAGTTGGTTACCATATGATGTAGGAGTTTTCTAGTGCCCTGAGATGGGACCCTTTAGGCCATGCACACAGGGCACGTTAGGGATGTGTTTGTGCTGAGTGGATGGCTCAGGGTAGTGCAGCCACCTGAAGTGCTTCTCTCCAGGCTCCCTGTGAATGCCACAACTGGTGTCATCAGCACAGCCAGCTTGCACATTGTTCCCTGTGCTTGTCAACTCTTCATCTGCAGCAATCTTCCCCTTTATTTTAGCAGGACTGTTGACATCAGTAACATGGGGTTCACAGCCTTGTTCTCAGTCACTGTTCTGTTTTAAAGCATTCTGTTAGCTACCTACCTCCTAATTAGTAACTTGACCACAGGTATTTGATAATCTTCTGCAGTTGCCCATTGTTTCATTTGGAAGATGTTAAAGAGGTAATTGTCATTTGCTATTTTTTGTGGTCTGTTCAACTGTTGTCAAGTTTCAAGGGGAAAATCACACGTGCTTTTCTGTTACTTTTTTTTTTGTAAATTAGGGAAGTAGATCGCAATAGTAGTGATTAAAAAATTGGTTTTATTGCAGAATACCTACACTAGCAGAACTACTGGCAAAATAGGCAGCATACTCACAGAAATAGGCATTTGTATATAGTTTGCACATGACAAAACAATTACACAAACTTTTTTGATGTTGCCGTTTACATTGGACATATTTACATTTGCAAGGCTCTTGACCATTGTTTTGTACTCAGGGAATGGTCACATCATACAACGAGGTTGATTTTAGATGCAGTTGAGGAGACTGACTTTGCAACCAGACACAGTAGAACTGCCATTTGTTTGGTGATGACTTTTCAAATTGTGTGACAACAATTTGGAATCCTGTTCCTTGCAAAGTAGTATCAAAAAGTTTTGGTCCATGTAATGATTAAAGAATCTTATGCCTTGAAATACAGAAAACCATAAACAAACTCCTAAGAGCAGCCTCAAGAGATAAGGAGTGACATAGGGCATAGTAAGATAAGGAGAATCAGGTATAGCAGACAAGGGAGTTAGTGTAGTTATCTCTGATTATAGTTGCATAGTGATTCTAACAGGTTGGTAGTTTTGATTCTTTTTTTAGTTTCTTTATGCTTGGGTCTAGCTTTGGGTCTAGCGTGCTACTGCTGTAAACTCCTGAAGTTCCTGAGGAAAAAATTCCAACACAGGTAACGTTTATGACAGGAGTTTATATTTTTCCTCTTTTCTCCCCTGTGTAGGTGGCCTTCTAATCTCCTCAGCACACTTTGGAGCATATGTGTGTGGTACTGATATAGATTACAACACAATCCATGGATTAGGTATGTTACATATTTCTAAGCCGCTGAAATCTTGCTCTCTGGAATTTAAGATGGTAGTGGATGATACCTAGTGGATTTTAAAGCAGTATTAATCTTATTAGGATTTATTTGATCATGCTTATTTTTATTCACTAGTTTACATGTATCCTAGCTAAAATATTATCTTATTTTTAAGCAGGAAATATTTTTAAAAAGGAATAATAAAAACCAAACAAAGTTCCAAATAATAATTACCACAGCTGTGTGCTCTCTTAACCTGTGATGTAGGAAGCTTCTCATAACCTAACCCAGGAAGTCTAACCTCGTTCTTACTTCTCTGAAAACCTGCAATGCAAATGATATCTGACGTAGTAGACAGGATTGAGACTGATGGTCAGAGAGAACATCTTACAAAACAACATTTTTATAAATATGTTCTGGGACACTCTATGCAGATGGTGGAGCAGAACTTTTCTCGTGTATTTTCATCATTCCTTACTACTTCTTAAGTTTACTGCAAGTACGTTTGACAGGTTTTGTAGTGACATTTAATTATTTTCCTTTAAATTAAATGGTGGAGTATATGAAAAGCTTTTCTTATATGATAGTTTCTTGTTGAGTGGGCTTTTTTTCCCTCTCCCCTCCCAGGCAAGGCAAGCAGAAAGAACCAGAAGTGGAGAGGGCCAGATGAAAACATCAGAGCTAACCTCCGACAGTATGGTTTAGAGAGATACTACCTCGATGCGCTGGTTGCTGATTCTTCAAGGCCGATATGGCGAAAAGGGATGCTGTTCGATGCAATCATCACAGACCGTAAGTTTGCTACTGCTTTTTGTTGTCTGATAGCAGTGACTGAAAGATTGTTGCCTGTGTCTGTGCCTGTGTGTGTTGATTTAATGTCTAGATGAGTGCTCAGATCTGCGGTTTCCATGTTATCAAAAGTGATTATTGAGAGCAGCGCTATGGAGATTGGATCTGCATTTGACATCTCTGGATTTATTTTAAGGGTAGTTATAAATGTGTAACAAGCCTGGCAATAACTCTTCCTTCTGTGGAAAGAATGTTATGTTCACCAGCAGAGGTCAATATGGCTGAAAATCATCCTTTGAAGAAGTCTCATTCAGTAAAAGCATAACTTTATTGATGCACAGAGACTTCTTATCAGAATGGGCCATGTTGCTGTTAGGACTTGATCTGCAGCACATCGGAGTCTGCCATGCGTCCCTGATGGACTTCTGAAGACTTAAAATGCTTATTGTAATGCTTCCAAAGAGAAGTTTTAAGGTGTTTCCAATACATTTAACTACTAGAAGCATTAGCATCTTGGAAGGATCCTTCCCTCTTTTAGTAGCCTATGTACTAAACACCATTTGTCATGAATGAGAGGGAGTAGCAACTAAGGGAATAAATGACAGATCTTGATACAGCAAATTCTGATCTCTAGTGCTTACTCTTATGATGAGACATTAATATTAATTAGGAATAGGGAGTGTGACTTTTCTTCATGGGTTGCTTGCTAGTTTTTATTTGATCTCTGTTTGGCAATAAGACAGTGTAGAAAGTTAATATGGACTCAGAACTGGGTGTGACACAATTTGTAAGACTTCTGTGATGGTTGTATTGGTGCTTCCATGATGCTGAAACAAGTCTCACAGAAACAGAGGTTTTGAACATGAAATAAGTATGTTATGTTGTTAGAAATGTGCAAAAATGTATGAGAAAAAGCCATCTCTGGTTCTCATGTGTGAGAATTACCATTTGTGTAATGTGCTGGCAAGAAATTCCAATGTATTTAATTTAATTTTGAAAAAGGTTAGCTAAGTGCTATAGGGGACATGTTCCTGTCTGGCAAACAAAAGAGGATGGAATTATTTGTCACGTGTTGGAAGTCTAAGGAATATCTTTGAATGAACAAAACAGAAGAACATTGTCCTTTGTAGCATAGGAAACTTCTGGGCTATTAGAAGATCTTAAAAAGCTGAAGGGCTTTCTTTGAAACAGTTTGAAAGTAACTTTTTGGAGTAATAAACTTTTAATAGATCTTGAAGAAATTTCCCTAACTGGCTCTTACTTTGTAAAAGCTTTCTTTAAACTTTGTATAAACCACAGGTTGTGTGCTGTTGTGTATGTATGGTATAATTGTGTGTTATTTGGACAAAGGATGAGGTCTCATCTCTGCATTATCCATTTGCTTTGTCCAGCACCATATGGTATCAGAGAAGCTACTCGCAGAACAGGTTCACAAAAGGAAGCAGTTAAGTCAGTTGAAAGAAGGTGAGTGAGCTGTCTCGTCTGTTGTAGAATATAGATGTCTTAATGGAAATCTAGTCCCAGTTTTAGAATCTTTATTACTTCTAGGTTGACCATCAACAGTTAAAAAAATGGTAGCAATTATAATTAAAGAAAAAAAGCCCTTTTTGATCTGTTTGCAAAACCAGTATGTCACTTCCTGAAATCATCTTGCTTTTGTTCTCCCTGCTTATCATTTGTGTGTGTTCTGATTTTGAATCCTATTTCTCACCTCTGTGAGCCACCATTACCTCGTATTTCCTATTCTCAGAAAGTTCTCTTCAGTCTATGCAGGCTGCAAAATCAGTCTAAAATAGAATACCTGTATTTTACCTCAGCCTCTTCTCTTTTCAATTTCCACTGCTCTTTTCAGTGATAGTGGCTTCTCCACTGCCTGGCCTTCATATCTCCTGCGTTTTACTCTAAATTGTTAAGAAAGATGCTGTGCAAAACAACTATTCCCAGTATACCTGTGATTCTTTGACTTCAAGTACTAAAGATGATAGTCTGAAGAGCCAGTTAGGGGAACTTGCAAAGTCATATTCCTCATATTAGAAGTTGTATTCGTGGATTGTCGCAGTTAGTTTTGTAAGTGTCAGATAGTGCTTTTGTGGTCTGGATTTGGTTTTGTTTGAGGTGGTTTTTTTTGTTACTATTTTAAGAAATGTAGGTTTTACCCGTGCTTTTATGTTTGTTTACACTTGTACATCTTTTGTTTAGCACAGAAAATCACATCTTCGTTTCATCCAATTATCATCTAAGTGACATCTTTTTTGACCTGTTGAAGTTTGCGGCAGAATATCTGGTGATGGGAGGAAGATTAGTTTACTGGCTGCCGATCTACAGGCCTGAGTATGTATTATTGATTTCTGTTGTGTTGTATGTCAGAATGGGTGCTGCACTCTCACTGTGTTTCTTTGGGGGCACAGTACAGGTGGAGCTGCCATAGCACCAGCACTCAAGAGTAGTACCCAGACTTTTTATTTTAAAACTTTGTGTGAGGAAAACCAGATTTTGAAATAAGGTTTTTGCATGGTGATAATTCCTGACTATTACCAAACAGAAAAAACCTTAGCATGTCATTGCAAATGTACATCCAGTGAGTTGAGGTTTAAGCTTAGAAAGTTAAACTTTCAAGGTACATATTAGTATGTGTTTCTCTAGAGCAATTGACAGCGATGTGTGACACGGTCCTGTAAAAAACATTCTTGGTTCTTTGGAATTTGGCACTGCTAATTTAGCTTTCTTCTGAGAAATAAAAGTCAAGTGACCAAGAGATGGTAGTGAGAGGCTGGAATCATAAGGGAGCAGCCCTGTTAAGGACGAGAGAGGCCAGCAGAGACTACAGGATCCTGTCTGCTCAGTAGTGCAGCCTGGGTTCAGAACTGAGTTTAAAAGGAAAGACAGCTGTTTGCATACATTACTTCAACACCTCTTAGATAAGGTTCAAAGGTTTTTTTTGTTTTGGTTTGGTTTTTTATTTGAACTGTTTCACTGTAAAATGAGGAGTTCTGTAGGTTTTTCAAGGTATTTTCCAGATACAGATGTGCTCTGAAGGTAGTTTTTGCAATGGCAGATGTTTCTATGTACTATGTACAGTCAAACTACACTGATGAATAAAGTGATGGTTGTCTCCAGTTTCACCATGGAAATTGCTTGTGACAGTCCTGTATGTCCCATATATCACAAGCTTTGAAAATTTGGAAATCAAATGGAGCCATTTCTTTTACATCCTGCTGTAACAGGAGAGTGCACTTAGTAGTTTGCGTTTTTTTAATAAATGATAGAATTGGTATCTTTAGGCTTTTTTTTTTATTGTGAGACAATTAAAAAATAAAGCAGTGAATGCCATTAACAGTATTATAGCTAGTTGTTCAAAATGTCTGTCTATACATGCTTAACCCCAGCAGACTGTGTGTGATTGTGAATTCTAATATTTCCATGTCAATAAAAACTGTTTGGATTTACTGGATTTATTCTGTTTGTCAAGATATGAGAGTTTTTCTGTCTGCTCATTGAACATTGATAAAAATCATGTTTCCTCACTACAGCTGTGTAAAGTGTTTAACTTTAGCTAACTTGGGAACTGGACATTCAGGATCTACTTTAGTTGCTGTTTTGGGGAGGTCTGGTTAAGTTGCCTCATAAAAAGTGGATTTGTACATCCTACTGTGAATTGAAATACTGAAGTCACTATATTAGCACTACATTAGCATTATAATGTTAGTAGTCACTTTATTTTCAGCTGTGATGCTGAACAAGGGAACAGACATTAAAACAAGTATGTAGGGGGAAGAGAAGATGCTTTCTACTAACATGTTGCATTATCAAATATCCCCTGGCAACACCTGCCTTCAGTTTCGTTTGTTGAGATCCTTATGTATTACCTTAAATTAAAGCCAAAACTGGATTGAATTGGATGTCTGTTAAAACCACTGCTTCTGTATTTCGTACTTGATAAGGTTCTGAGTTTCACCTGAAAGAATGTAGGAATACATGCATTAATGCTAACAGACAAGGCTTTTTAACAAACTGATAATGATCTCTCCTTCTGCAAGATAGCATCTCACTCCCAAGTTTACTCTTTCAATCTGACATTGAAGTCATTGTTGAGTTGGAATTCTTTTGATTCCTTTGCAATCAGTCTTTTATGTGGTTATATATTTATAAACTTTATGTATAAACATATATATTTTATATATATCTTACTATATATATAAAAATTTAAGATGATGTGGTGGAGTGCCTACCTTTGTAGGAGAAAGAGTTTGGTTGCACTAAATGCATCGAAAGTATTGTGTAATATAAAGAGCAGTTGAGAATTAATTTTATTCTCCTTTGTCAAAAGTATGTTCTGACTTCAGCTAGCGGAAGTAGCAACTTGATTCCACATGAGAAGTGACTGAAGGGTTGTTTTGCAGTCTGGAATTTTTGGAGCAAACAAAGGGGCAGTACTGTTTGGGTTTTTTTTTCTTATTTACAAATCTGTGTTTGGTATTGAGTTACTTGTTTAACAGCTCACTGTTATCTTAAGAAATGCCAAGTTTTCCATCAGCACCTAGACGGATCGTATTTTGAGTTGTGTTACATCTGACTTCTCTTTCTCCCAGAACAATAGCTTTACTCTGTAAAGTGCATTCAGAAAATCCACCTCTTCACAAGAAAAATGTGAAGCTCCTCTTTCGTACCTTATAAGCTGAAGTAATAGGTGTTTAAGTTGTTTAGTTCTGCATTTTAATGTCTGACTTCTGTTGACTCCCAAGCATTGGAGAATCAAGAGAGCAGGCATTTTGTACAAAGTCATAGTCCCTGACGATACCAGAACCCATTTTCTGTCTTATGTTGAAGTCACTATTACATGAAAGCTTATTACAAAAACTAAGACTAAATGACTGATCTATGCTTCAGTCTATGGGAAGGGTGTCTGATCTCATAGTTATCATATTAGCTAGGTCAATACTTCTTGCTGCTCTAGTCCCATGCAAAGGTCTTAAATCTTTAAGTTCCTCTTTCAGCAATAGAAATAGGATTGAAAGCAATCTAGAGAAAGCATTTGATACAGAAAATAGTATGCGTATGAGACGGGGCATTTAAAATACTGTAACTGCTTGCTTCTATAGATAGGATTTAATTGTAAGCCAGTGTTGCTGCTATCTGATGTTAAAAGATAATGGATTTTTTTCTTGCCATTAGAAAAAGTAATTATAACAAGATAGATTTGTAACATCAAATTTTGAAGTCCAGGAATGTCACTGTCTACTAAGAGCTGGCTTAATAAGATCTGAAATTGAAGTGTAATGATCTCTTTTTAGGGAGCCGAAGTTAAGTCTCTTATTCCTGCAGCTTCATATATGTTGGCTGGAATATGTTTTTAAAATCACAGCTCCCATTGGATAAGTTATTATTTCTGGTTGGCAGAGATATTTTCTACTTGACATTATACAGGCAGGCCTATGCATACATTAATGTAATTTAAAATACATGTAGAAAATGGGGTGGTTATGTCTCTTTACTGTGAGGTTTTAACTTATTCTGTAAACTCTATGTCACAAGATGATGGAAATATATGTTGTCAAAACTCTGGAGCATGGATATCTGAATTTTCTTTAATCAGATTAAAGTGCATAACAACTTTCTAATGTAAGCCTTTTCGTGAAGAGTCTGTAAGAATTTTGTTTCAGATACAAGTCTTCCACTTCATGAGCTTTACAGCATTATGGATGTTAATTTCTTCCAGATATACAGAAGAAATCATTCCCCGCCACCCGTGCCTGAAACTTATTAGCAACTGTGAGCAGATGCTTTCCAGCCACACATCAAGGCGCCTAATTACCATGGAAAAGGTGAAAGAATTCAAGGTAAGCTTGAATTCTTGATTATATTGTGTAAAACAGTAGCTATTGCATTCATGACAAGTTTGTGCTATTCACCAGTTGATCCTTATTTCTATCACACTTGAGTTTTTATGATCAGATTTAAAGCTTTTGTAAAATTGAGTAGTGATATAAGGTTTCTGGTGTGTTTTTTTTCCTTCTCAGTTTTTGGTAAACTCTTCATCCCAAGCAAGACCCTGAATATTGTGAAAAAGATCTTTGAACTTAGGGTTACTTGTGAATCCCATCCAGAGAGATGCCTAAGTTTCCATTGATTTCAAAGTTGTAACTTGATGCCCAAGTAAATACTAAGTGGCTTTGTGGGTCTTTCAGTACAGGTAAACCATATTCAATTCTGTTACTTCATCTTTAGAGCTCTTATTTTTTGAGATAATACTAAAGTACAGTGAAGCACACTGGCTCTTTTTTGTTTTGGGACACGCTAAGTGCCTCTCCTGAGGCACTGGTGGGAGGGAATATTGCATTCAGGTCTCTTTTCCATTCCTGCTCCTTCTCCTCACTCAATACTGTTAAAAGAGATGTTAAGCAATTGTGAGGTAAATTCTTAATGAAAGTGCACACAGTGAGCAAGTATTTTTAGTACAATCCATGTCAGTTGGAAGAGCTATTTCAGATGACAGGAGATACGTCAGACTGCTGTGTCTGTGTGATGCTTGCACTAATAACACAGCAGGATTTCACTACTGTGTTCATAATGCTCATGATCAGTGCAATTCTCAAGCAACACCTGAATTTCTAAAATCACTGCAGGTGGAGTTCAGTGTTGGAGCTGCCAACTTCACCAGTAGCAAACCAGGAGGATAAATGCTGAAAATTTTGACATGTGTGTCTCAGGGTTTTAAGGGAGGCTTTCTGTGGGAGTTTTATTAATACCAGTGCTGTAGGATAACGTGTTCTAATCTAAAAAATATATCCACCCTTTTGTGAGTAGATTTTTGTCATTTGTTATTCTTGTTTCGTGCATCACCTGTTCTTCAGTATGTGGTTTGACAGGTTCATGTCTGGAAATGCTTAGCTCTGAGCACCTGAGACTGTTTGGCAGGCTTGCTGCTTAGATAAAACTTGTGCAAGTGCTTATATTCAGGACTCCAGATGTCTGTTAGACAATCTGAAGACACCAGAATGCATGTGTGGTTTTTGATGATGTAAAACTTATCTGAAGAACAAAATGCATACATATTGAGTCCTTGGCTAGTGCCTGCTTGGTTTAGGGACTTGTTTGCTGTCTAAGATTTCCCCACCTCAGTGTCCCTTATCTGGAACATGGCTTTTCCTTTCTTAATATCCTGAGGAACCTTTGAATTGAATACTTCTGACTCACCAGATGTGATCATAAAATTCAATAGTTAGTGTTTTGGCTGTTTTATTAAATGAAAGACTGAATTTTTATGAATATGCGAACTCTTATGTTTCCAGACAGTTCCTGTCTGTTTTACTAAACTGTTCTGTAACAGGCCCTCGCAGCTGCCTTTTAATTCAGCTTAAGTGCAGCACTTGCAAGTGGCTAAGAAGTTTTACAAATCATGTAGTGTCATTATGCAGTTCTTCAATTTCCCCAGTGTTTGCCACCAATAAGGAATTGCAGATTTCACAGCAAATTTGATTTCACTATTAACACTCTAAATTCCTAAATGGAGATGAATTTAGTCAGGTACTGAAATTGGTGGTGTATATTGTTTGGAATTGTAATAAAAAGGAGACTAAAATGAATGCAAACAGTGAGTATGTCTCAGTGAAGTATTGATCTATCATAAGTAATCATTAACATGAAGATCATATATATTGAATTAAAAGCCTCACAAAAGGTGGTATATAACTTACTGTCTAGTAAGCATCCAGTCTGTTGTTTTTAAGTTTACAATGAAGTCATGCCAACTGGAAAAAATTTCTTACTTTTCCAGCATGTGCACAAAATAAGCAGAGGAGTTGTTTGTTTTTTAACATTTAAGGCTTTTCTTTTTTTTTTTTTCAAATTACCATTTCAGACAACTTTTGCCGTTGTTCCTCCCAGCACAGTGCTCCCCCCAAAATTTCCACATCACATGGTCACTCCAGAGTTGTTACTGGTGTAGAATTTTTCCTGTTGAATTTAGCAGTGTCTGTTCCTGGATATGACCCTGTTGTCCCCGGTTTGGTAACTGCTCTGCTTTGTTTATAGCTGTATAACGTTAGTACGAGTGGTTTCTATAGCTGCTGTCCAGCACCAGATGTAGAGCGGTAGGAAGAGGTGATAAGGCTAGGAAGAATTTTTTTTTTTCTTTAAACAAAAACTGAATGTGGGTAATTACCCTGGAGCTGAACTGAGGCATGCTAGATTTATAAAAATCTTTAGAATATCACTTAATACTTGCCAAGAAAATTATTTCAAGAAAAGCAAAACTTGCTTGTTATCATTAAGCATCCTCCTCTTCCACCTCTGTCATTATTTATTGGAGATCTGTAACACCTATTTTAGTGTTGTCTTTACAACAAATAAGTGTTGAGCTGAAAACTCAAAGCAGCTAAAAGCAATTTGGTAGGTTTTTGACAAGAACTGTCACAGAACTCATCATAAAACGTTTCAGAGCAACATTTGTGGTAACTGCTGCTTCCAATTAATCTGCTGTTTTGAGAACTTACATTATTCAAAATAAGAACCAAGGATGATGATAAAGAATGACCAGGGATTAACAAACATCTCCTGTTCTGAATTTTACAAATAAAGGAAGAAGTCTTTGTCTTCTTGGTAGTTCTGACACACTGGGGAAAGAGCTGGCTTAGTGTCAAGTAGACTGATCATTGCTGATTGGTCTTCTAAATTATTTCTTGGAAGTCTCACTGTTTTGTGTTAAATAACCAATTATAAACGTATGCCTTGTAAACTATGTATGGTTGTTTCAAAGGAAATGAGGGAAAAAAGTTACTCATCCCTAGATGCAGTTATGTCTCACCAGCAGACTCCTTCTTTCTTTTCCAGCATGTCAAGAGGAGGAAAGAGACTGTCTTCCTTAAAACAGTGTGGTTCAACTCCATTCCCTGAATTTAAACTTTGTTTTGGGGGGGTAAAAAAAAAGGAAAAGAAAGATAAAAAACGTCCATGTTAACTGCACTGGACAGTTAATGCATTTGAGGGAGACTTAATACTGCCCATGACACCCTCCATAAGAGATCTGTTACTGCAAAATCTTCCTGTCATATATTTACTTTGCATATTCTACCAATTTATGCTACTCAAGACAGAGAGTAACTGAGGATATTTGACTGATTTCCTTACTGAATTGAGCTACTGTCTGATGCCCAGACAAATTCTCTTGCAAATTGTCACAACTAATTCTTTAATGAAGAGTTTTTTGGGCATGTATTCCTGGTATTCAGATTGTACTCATTCAACTCCCTGATACAAAATGTCATAATTTAAAATTTGTTTGGAAATCATGAGTTTCTGAAATCTAGGAATTTATTTTACTTCGATCAATTCTCATGTTACCCATACAACTGTTTTGACTAGTAGATGCTGACAGTGAGTGGTACCTCCAGGTAGTTCAGGACTTCTTTATTTTCTTTTCCCTCTTTTAAGGAGCAATTCACAGTCTGTTGATTTTTTTTGTTGTTTTTGTTTGGTTGGTTTTTAGTTTGTTCGATTTTTGTTAAGAAATCACCATCTTTATTAGGCAGTCATGCCTGTGCAGGTAGAGAATGAAACCTCTTAAACTGGAATTATTGTGATGTGGGCCAGGAGGTTCCTTTGTAATTTCTCCCAATAAACCCATGCATGGCTGCACATCTCTCATTTAGTGAGCATAGTTTTGCAGAGCTTTTGATGAGGCCTGGATTTTCAAGATAGATTCTGCTGTGGAGTGGTGCACCAAGCCTGTTTCCATTTGATGAGTGCAGATACTCTTATTACACCTGTGTTTTACTTGAAGTTTGTTCTCTTACCCAGTATATCCTGTCTTTGCCTTAACCACCTTGGGGATAGAGGTGGGAGAAGTTTCTTTCCTCCCTTCAGCCTGAATCAGCATTTTGTTTCTTACAGAATCAAGATGAATGGTGTACACATTGTGACCTCTTCCAGGTTGTGGGGATTAATTTTTATGTTAAAATATCATTGACCCATATATCATTATCCTTCAGGGTCAAATATCCCATCCATTTCTCAAAATAAGTGAATGGTGTAGAATTCTTGTTAAAACACATCCCAGCAGTATAAAAGTACATGTTTAGGTCAAAGAAGGATTTCTGACCTGCAAATTCGGGAGAAGAATAAGTGATTTTTTTCCTCAGAGTGGTGTGGAGAAGTGGGTACAGGCTGGCTCTGAGAGGAATATGTCTTAAGTCCTCCTTGTTTCCTATCTGCCTACAGTAATCTTGTAATTTTGATATTTTTTTCATGAACATGTTAAAACCATGTTGATGATCAGCCTGAGAATAGTCTTAGAGATGGCAGTCTCTCACAGATGACCAAAAGATAATAGATGGTACTGTGGATTTCCTGAAGTAATTTTCTTCTGCTGTTTTCCAGTGGTGCAGTATTTAAATGGACCTGCTACTGGCATACATGCTTTACATGTTAGATGTCTATATGCCACTAAACATTTAGCAAGTTAATTTAAGCTGGTGTCACGTTACTCATATCTGCTGGGATAGCAGGTGAGAACTACTTCTTAGGAATATCTCATTGTGTCCACAAGAGGGCCCTTGTACATGCACATAAGCCTCTTGCTTTGTTGAAAAACCTTTTGTTTCACTCCTTTTAGAATGCATGTTAGGATATCCAAAGCTAGGTTCTGAATCTTGCTGGGTGAAAACCTTGAAAAGGCTACAAAATAGTGAAAGGAGAGATTGTTCATTAGGATTCAGTTCATCCTTACATTGTAATACCTTCGTAGTATGAAAATAGGGACTAAAATCTACTTCCATGTTTCTACTACTTATGCTGAAGCATTCCACGGTAGCTTTATTTACAAATATGAACAAATAACTCTGAATTGTAAACTTAAGTAGCAAACCAACCTGTATGTATCTGCATTGCTTAAAAAAAACCAGTGAGTATGCATTAAGAAGAAACAGTGAAATCAAGGTTTAGTTCTGTTGTGTGCTTGGTTTTATTTTCTCTTTGTGCAGTTCAGTTGTTCTATGTGAGGCTGCTTGTCACCTTTCCATCTTGCTATTGAGCATAATAAAGTGACATCAGCCGTAAGCATAACACTATTTTTAGAAGTCCCATCAGTTTTCTTTAGCACTCAGATTAAAGTTTGATGTATTGTTTAGCTTATAGCATTGCTAATGTTAGTTGACAAGTATCTTAATTGGGTAAAGCCACACTACACAATGAACTAAACCTTTGTATATGTAGTGGGCCAGTTTTCTTAACTATGTGGTTGGCTGGTGACAAATATGTATTATGTGTAGGGATTTACTGTGCCAACTTTAACTTTCAGAGGTATATGAATGCTGCACAAAAAGTTTTTCTCTGACTGTGCTTCAGTAACTGTAGGAACTCATTTTAGCTGACTGTGTTCCTCTTCTGTTTGTACGTGCCTTACAGACGTCTGAGTGATGGAATTCTCCAGATGGCGTTTTTTCTGGAAAACAGATATTTTCCTTTATAAAAGTCTGTGTAGGATAGTACCTGTGCTCATTGTGATGCCATTTTCAGTGATGCAGTGCTGTTAAAACTGACAACTTCCATAAATTTGCTGTACAGAGTAGAATAATGGAAGTTTGGATGAGTACATTAAGAAACACAAACAAAAACTAACATCACAAGCAAAATCCCTTTGTCTGCTTACAGCTTGTATTTGATCAATATCAAATGAGAATTCATGGCATATGGAATTTAATTTCTGTTAAATGTTAAGACTTTGAAGTAGAATGTATATGTTCTTGTTAGTCCTAATAAAAACCTTAGCATTCTATTTTTTAAATTCTTTAAATCAGTCTAGTGTCTTAAGTGTGTGAAATTGAATTGTAAAAAAAACTACTTTACCCTTACTTGTTATTGTTTGAAAAAGTCTGGAAGCAAATCAGTGGCAACACCTGCTGAACATACTACCCTGAGGTCTAATGCTTGCATTTTGATACCATGCAGGATCAAGATGAGAATTCTTACTTGTTGGATGGCCAGTATATGCCATACAGGGGACACAATTCTTTCCGTGAGAAGTATTTCAGTGGTGTGACAAAGAGGATTGCCAAGGAAGAAAAAGAGAATCAGAAGTAAAATATAAACAGATTAAAAAATGAGAAAAGAATGGAGATCGTGTTTCTTTGTAAGGACATCTGGATATGAACATTCATTTGGATGTTTCAGAAAAATAAATACTGCTTTTAATTTTAAAACAAGATGAAACCCACAACACAGGTTGAGAGCAGTTCTTTTTAATTAGCTTTGTTTACAGCAGATTTTATTGTACAAGTTTTTTGAGTCTTATTTAATTTATATTTGTACTTTCAAGTACTAATGATGATTGACTAAAACCATTATTATTGTTCTTTCACTATTAACGTTTACAAAAAAGTAGTAGTATTATTTGGCTTCTTAAACTGTGAACATCTGGCTGTTTGAGAAACACGTGGTGGTGATCAAGGATTGCTTATTAAGAAGATAATTTTCATTTGTTTTGTTTTTTGTAAATGTTATACAATAAAACAAGACTGTTGTGAGGTTTTTTTAATTATTGCATGCAGTAATTGCTCGAATGAATTCCACTTGCTCTGGCTGAGGTCAGAAGTATTTAAAATAAACAAAAAATGTGAAGAAACAACTGGGCACGTGCACACCCCACAAGAAAAAAAGGAAAGCCTCTGTGACCTGACAAACTCTGGAGAGCCTATTAAACTCTGTGAAGCCTGTCCACATCTGAAGCTCATCTGTACCTTGGATTTGCTTTTGCATTCCTAAACCTTGACTCTTGGTCAAGCCAACTGTCTGCAATTTTTGGTTGAGGAATTGATAGTTAAACCAGTAACAACAACAGCATAAAATCAGTAATGGTTCCCTAATGGTATTAAGCCTAATCAAATCTTTGAAACTGAAGCTGTATTTGTTAGAGGGCAGACTTTGCTGAATCCACACCACGTCCATCATGAAAATACCTCATTTGAAAACCACTAAGCCCATTACTTCAGGATGTTAATGGTCCTTCTCATTTTGGTGATCAAATATGGTCACATATTCTTCAGCAGGGCACTGATGAATGCATCTACTTGCTCCAACCAGAGGAACCCTGCTTCTCAACTTGCTGCAGGTCGCTGTCTGTGGTTGTGTTAGAATCTTTGTAGATCATAGTTTTTAAGTGCCTCTCCAAGGAAGGCACGAGTCATTGTGTGTATGTGATCAAGTTCGTAAACTGAATTTGCTCTTCTGTGTATTGTGGTCCTCAGCTGCAACAGGAAAGCTGACAAACTCAGTGACAGCTTTGTCTGTCCTTGATCTGGATCTAATCTATGGTGTGTTAAAAAGTTCTCAAATAGTGATTTATTTTCTCTGTTTCCGTTATAAATCACTTTTTTTGTGAGACTTCTTATGTCAGCCATATAATAGTTGTTCTGGGCTAAACTTGGAGCAAGATCAAAAGCTCAGAAACTTTTTCGAAAGCAGAATTTGAATTGATCACTTTCAAATACTACATCAAAAATTACTGCTTATGAAAACCTGTCTTCATTTCAACATTACAATTTGGCATTCAGCTTTTACAAAATTACTTTACAAATTAAAATTACTTTCAGTTCTTCATAGGCATAGGCAGGAAATTTTTCTAGATGGATTTATTATACCTCTATAACTTCTTTTTCATTAAAGTTACCTTACACAGACATGATCTACATAGTTATACAAGAGGGAAGGTAGTGGCCAATCTGGCTCTGTCTATTCAAAGAAAATGATCGAGTTTATTTCTCCTCTTCCTCCCGCTTTTAGTCCCTTCAGCAGTGGTGCTGTGGCCTCTGTTTAGCAGTTCATACATAACAGCTCTATGATTACTGAAGAACACCATTTTGAACAGAAACTGCACTTGTCTTCGGGGTACTGCATCAACACCCACTAATCAAAATTAGATTTGATTAGAATTGAAATCAGATGTTCAAGCTCTGCTGATCCCCAACTTTAAAGCTATGATTTGGAAATATTCCTCATGTTTAAATTTCTCCTTGTTCAATGTGCACGCCTCAGCCTGTTGTACGTGCAGCCTTGCAAAGCACAGGCATGTGTAGCTGTAGAGCCGTGACACAGTCCTTGCCCTTGCTCTGTCGAAGGACTGACAGGCGGGTGAGTTATCCTTTCGGCAGGACTTGGCCATCCATGGCTGCGGTTCCTGGCACTTTCATTCAATCTGGTTCCATTCAGTCTCTTTCTGAGAAGTTCCAGTTTCCTGTCCCTGGCGGGAAGCGTCAGTTCACAATCCTGTTCTGAACTCATGCCGTTGTCATTCTCTTCTGTGGGGTGGTTTGTGCCATTTTCCAGTTTTTAAAGATAAATGTTATTTTTGGAGTACTTTGTTGTGCTGTAGCAAATTGGATGGAGGGAGGAGCTGAAAACAGCTGCGGGGTCATATGGTCAGAGGCTGTCTCTTGCTGAAGGGAGCGATTTGTTGAGGCAACAAAGGGAGAAAGCTCCTCTTTTCACAGGATCCCTTTACCTGATGTTGGTGTTCCTGGCTGCAAGCCTCCTACAGGAAGAGGAAGTGGAAAAACAGGGGAAATAGATTTTCTCTGCATTCATTGTGTGTCCTACCTGCTCTCTCTCTCTAATTAGTAGCCAATATGACCAAGTGTAACAGAAGGTCAGGGTTTGATGGTGTCTTAACAGATAACAGGAAGCTATACATTTTGTTGAAATAGGCAGAGGTGTTGAAAAAAAAAAAGACCTAGTTAATCTCCTCCAAGGAAAAGGCTGTAATACGAGTTCGGCTCTCATTAAACATCACAGAACCCATAAGGAAACAAGATCTGGAGACAAAAGCTCTAACCAATGTTTTTTCTTCCTGCTGAGACAACCAGTGCTGGCCCTGCTGCTTCTTGATCTTCCCTTTAAAACAAAGAGACAAGTAAAAGCATACAAAGGCCTTTTTTTAGAGGGAACATAAAGGTCTTGGCTGAACTTTCCACTTCTACACAAGCTACGAGACAAACTCACGGAAACTCAGACTTGGTAGTTTCTCCTTA
Organism: Pachyramphus minor; assembly: GCA_013397135.1. NCBI lineage: Eukaryota > Metazoa > Chordata > Aves > Passeriformes > Tyrannidae > Pachyramphus > Pachyramphus minor. The sequence goes on from VYXB01002889.1 coordinate 703,448, forward strand.
TCACCAACGAAAGGAGTAGATGTATCAGCTTGGTGAACTTCTCAAGAAGAGTGGAATTCTCCCTGTAAACCAACCTAAGAAATTGGTGTCTGTTAATGGAATAACATCTAACTCTGGATCTCCTCCAGTTAGAGAAGCAATGTTCCCTCACTGGATATGGACTCTTCAACAGCAACTCTTGAAGGTTGGTTTTGGTGGACCCTTTATTCCCCTCTGCCTATTCAATGGGGCTGGAAGGCTGTGGTGGAAGTGTTTAACTGTTCAGTGTCTCTTCTTTTTTCCTTAGAGTAATGTTGTAGCTCAGAGTTGGGACTTACAAGAAGGACATAGGTATCCATGCCCACCACAGTTGGCAGAAGGCAGTCAAATTTTGGTGAGTTCTCGTTCCTTGCTGTTTGTCCAAAATTACTGCAAAATGTGGCTTAGAAGATAAAGTTCAGGCTTTCTCTCTGGCTGTTCTGATGCTGGTTGAATGTAGAAATGTTATAGGGAGAAACCACCTTAATAATTCTGAGTATTTGCTTCTATCAGTGCTTTTTAAGATTTCTTCTAAGTGGTTATTTCCACTGTCGCCAGGACCGTTCCACAGCTTCAAGGCCATCAGCCAGAGCAGGGTGTCACAGAGATGCTGACACTGGCACTGTCCTCTGGTCACAGGTTTTCCAGAGTCAAAAAAAATGTCCAGTTGGAGCAGGCAAGACTGAAGTGGGTGATATGCAGTGGTTACAGGTTTTCCTGTTGGACAATAAGCAGCTCTCCGGTTAGCTGACAGGAGGTCCAGCTGCTGGCTCAGCTCCCATCACCGCCATGTTCCTCTTTTCTGACTCTCCATTCCACTCCTTTGTGAAGGCAGAGAAGAAAAATGTAATGTGTTTGTTCCTTGCTGTTTAGCTTGGTTTGCAGTTTAAACTGAGGTCCAGAATTAAACAAGGCTGTCTTTTCATTCTGAAGATTTCTTCCCTGCTCCTAAAACAAATCTCCCTTTCTTTCATGTTTGCTATTTGGAAAAAAAATGTGTTTCTTTAACCTTATTCTTTTATATAATTGATTTTGATGATTATTTAATTTAAAACAGCAAATCACATCTTACCTGCCTTCATGCTACCCTTTTTAATATATTTCTCTGATGTTCTCTTACTGGCTTATTGGACTGTAAAAATCTCTGTTCATGTGTGAATCGTCACAGCTGTTTTCTTTCTAGTTTTCTATCATGGATGCTGTTATTTTTTACATTGTATTTTGTGTTTTGTACTGCTCTTATCAGCTACAGCTTTCCTGAGCCTGTGGGTGTTCAGGACACCACTCAAACAAGACGTCAGCTCTCTGTTAGCTGAAAACACCTCATCAGACCCAAGGTCCTGGAGAGTGGACATTCTGTCTGGCTACACTAAGGGTGTTGGACCTCGAGACAGGTTTGCCAAGTAAGATCTTATATAGCTCTTGCAGATTGCATAAAGTGAGGTGGGCAGCTGAAAGGTAAGATCCATTGATGGGAGGGAGATCTTGGTGTCTTTGCTGCCACTATTGCGATAGTAGCTCACTGTACCCTCAGTGAGGTGCCCAGGAGAGGCCGCTGCCAGCCCACAGCAGCCCAAGGCACAGGAGGCTCTGGCCATGCGTATCAGGTTTAACAAGGAGTACTTTGAGTACCGCTGGGTAGGAACAGGATTTTTTTGCTTCATTTAAGATTCCCCAGAAGTTAATTTTTTTAACATTCAGGTTTTGGGTGCTGGAAAGAGGTGGTTTTGTTCAAAAGATATGATGATTGGCAATGATCATCTGAAATTCTAATCCAAATTTACATAAAAATCGTGAAAATAAATAAAATATCTTCTAAACGTGTAAAACCACCATAGTATTATCACTGTTGTAATTCTCTCCAAAACAACATTTTATTTAGGTTCTTTTTCTTGCAATTAAAATGCCACTTGAAGTATAAAATTCTAATCTAAAACTTTTTTTTCATGGATTCATTCTACTAATTTTTTCACTAATGAAGTGCAAAATAACAAGTCGTGTTACTGTATGTGATGGGGCAAGTAGTTTGTTCTAATGTAATATATAACTCCTAACTAAACAATCCCATCTCCATGAGAAGATGCCATTGGTATAATATTCATAGTTCATCACAATCCTTCCTTCTCTGGCATCTGTCCCAAAAGATGTGATGTTTCTGAGTGATGACTAAGAATGAATGTTCTGTGCCATGACTGGACAGCCCAGAGTGTCTTTGCTTTATCCTGTGACTCATCGTAGAGTCATAGAATTATAGAATCAGCCGGGTTGGAAAGCACCTCTGAGATCATTGAGTCCAACCCTCCATCCCTGGTTACTAGACTACAGCACCTCCCTGGGCAGCCCATTCCAGTGCCTGATTACCCTCTCTGTAAAGAATTTCTTCCTAATATGTAACCTAAACCTCCCCTGGCAGAGCTTGAGACCGTGCCCTTTTGTCTTACTGTTGGTTGCCTGGGAGAAGAGACTGACCCCCACCTGGCTACAACCTCCTTTCAGGTAGTTGTAGAGAGTGATGAGGTCTCCCCTGAGCCTCCTCTTCTCCAGGCTAAACAACCCCAGCTCCCTCAGTCTCTCCTCATAGGACTTGTGCTTGAGTCCCTTCACCAACCTGGTTGCCCTTCTTTGGAACTGCTCCAGCACCTCAATGCCCTTCCTGAGCTAAGGGGCCCAAACCTGGACACAGTATTCCAGGTG
>VYXB01002890.1:0-17705 GCA_013397135.1 Pachyramphus minor
CGCGCCCCCTGCGGGCCCCGCCGGGTAACGGGAGCGCGGCCCCGCCCGGGTCCCGCTGTCCCGGGGCAGCGCAGGGCACCGGCACTGGGGGCACAGGGACACGCACCCCGGGGCTGGGCCGCTTGGCAGCCGAGCCCGACTGAAACCCGCCCCGAGGAAGGAGAAAGTGTCCCGGTGGGCAGCGCCAGCCCCATCCCATCGCGTCGGGGTGGCTCCGAGGGATGGAGGCTCGTGTTTCCAGGTGAGCAGGGAAGACACCCTGCTCCCCCACGTCCTTCTTTGACCTCCTCACTGCAGGAGGAAGGGGTTTGCTGCCAGAAAGAGGACTCTCTGGCTGGTCCCACGGGCTCCTCTCCCACTGCAGTGAGAGAGGAGGGTCCCATTTCAGCCACTGGGTCATCTTCAGGGTGATTCCATAATTCTCATGTTTCCCTTCTTTCTGTGCCATTCACACTTCCGAGGGCACCTCATTCTTTCCGGACTCCCAGTCTCCTGGCAGACATTTCTTCCTTCCCACCCTGTGTCCGCAGTCTGTCCCCACACCCAGTTTCTTCAGGAGTGCAGGTCACAGCATCTGTCCCCAGGACCTGAAATGTGACCTTGCCAGGGTATGCAGAGAGGTACAGACACCCTCCTCATGGGTGTGCTTTGCCCAGGGCATCCTGCCATGGTCCATCACACCACAGCTCAGGGCTCTTCAGAGCCTCAGCAGCTCTTGGGGGTCTGCCCCCTCCACCCTGACCCTCCTGCTCACCACCAGCCTTCCTGCAGGCCCAGGGCACCCACGGTGCATTTGGGTCCTTTCTCTCACTCTGCACACCTGGAGAACAGAGACCTGGGCTGCCTGGAGTCCAGGTGCTGGCAGCACCCAAGGCTTGAGCACTGTGGGGGAACAGGGACAGCCCAAACGGGCCTTTCCTGGGGACCAGCAACACTACTCTGGGCCATAACAGCTCTTTTTTGCCACCCAGGAAGGTCGATGGGGGCAGCTCATTGTGGGGATTTCAGGTCTGGGTGCCCCTACAAGTCCTTGTAAAATCAGCACAGCATTGCCATGGGCAGAAACACTTTACTGCCTCCAGCTCCCAGGGGAGAGCTGAGCATCTGGGGCTCGAATCTCATTTATACATGAGCCATTTCACCACTGACATAAATACCCATTCCCAGGCACAGGCAGACACGAGAGCCAGACCTTGGTGGAGACAGGAATTGTCAGCTGAAAGGTGTCCTGTGAGTGTGGCTCGGGGAAAAGGAACATGGTGACCATCTCCAACGTATCCAGCACATAACACGACTGCAGAGTGACATTACATGGATTTGTGCCCTGCCCTGCCACTGCTCACCCCAGCATTAACACCACACAGCTCAGGCACGGGGCTGGAGCTTTAATTAACAAGACCAAGCTGGGGCAGCCCAAGGGACTGCAGTGCCCCAGCAAGGTGGAGCCAGGGGAAGGCTGGAGAGATATTGAACCTGCAACAACCTGTGTTGAGGCCGTGCCCTGGTGCCCTTGCCCTTCCCAGCCTTGGACTGGGGGCATGCTATGGAAAGATGGGGCAGAGGCCAGGAATGATGTGTGACACTGCCCTCAAACACCCTCTGTGCCCCCAGGAAGTTGCAGCTCCACAGGCACTCCAGGTCCTGCTCTTCCAGTGCGTCTCCAGCTCTGTGTTATCCCCCTGTGGCTGCTCTCAGCCCATGACAAAGGGACTTGCATGTCCCTGCTTACAGTGAAGAAATCCCCAGACAATGCTGAATGCAATGAGCGTGTCCTAGGTCCCCACACCCAGCAAGCAGCTGTTAGTGGGGTCAGGAGTCGATTTTGTTTCTCTTTCTCTCTCACATCAGTTTCCTGAGCTGCAAGACCTGAGTTTGGCCCTTTCCAGCCAGGCTTGGTTCATCTTTAACTACTCCCATTTCCACGCCACTGCTGTGGCTGTGTGTGCACTGCTCGAGAATGTCACCCCTACACCAAGAATGTCCCCCTGCTCTGCAATGACCAGCGCAGCAGCGGCGTGTCCCCTCCCCGCGGCAGGCAAAGGGACACGAGTGTCGCCGGGAGCGCAGCCGAGGGACCCCCCAGCGCCCGTGGGGAGCGGCGGGTGCGATCCCAGCCCGACCCCGGCCCGGCGGCCGCGAGATGGAGCCGTAACCCCGCAGCTGCGATCCCGCATCCCCCGAGCGGCCCCGGCTCTGCGGGCTTGGCCGGGGAGAGGCTCCGGCAGCCGGGAGCGGGTGGGTCGGTACAGCGGACTCGGGAAAAGCCGGTCCCAGGGGGCACTGACAGCCGAGTGTGTTCCCATCGGCAGGAGCGTGCTGTGCCTGTCCCGGTCCCATTAGTGGGAGGATGTTGTGCCTGTCCCGTTTCCATTAGTGGGAGGATGCTTTTTCCACAGATGGGAGGATGAGTGCACGTGTCCTGTTTCCACAGGTGGGAGGGTACTGTGTGTGTCCCATTTCCATCAGTGGAAGGATGCTGTGTATGTCCTGTTTCCATCCGTGGGAGGATGCTGTTTCCATAGGTAGTAGGGTGCTGTGTGTGTGCCATTTCCATGAGTGGGAGGATGCTGCACGCGTCCCATTTCCACAGGTGGGAGGATGCTGTGTGTGTCTTGCAGGCCTGGTGTGACTGCAGGAGCCTCAGCTGCTCCCAGGGCAGCTGGACCTCTCAAGGAAGCACAGCCACCCACCAGCAGCATCTGGATGTGAAAGCATATGGATGCAGAGTGAGGGTTTCTCCTGCCTGAAGTCAGAAGGAAATCTCAGCTTTAGCACAAGGAGTTCTTTTAACACATCTCATCAGGTACCTCAGCAACTTCATGTGCCGGGGAGCCTGCTCCTGCCTGCTCTCCATTCCCTGCTCCGATCCTTGTGCTGGCTGCAGGGATCTGAAGGAGCTGGGCGATGTCCTCGCACACGGGGGGGACGTGAAAGGTGCTGATCAGTGGGTCACACCCCATCTGCAGCGTTGGAGGAGGGGTGTCCACTGCAGAACGTGGCTGCCGATGTGGCAATCGGAGTGCAGCGAGATCCCGGTGCCACAGGGGAGTTCCCAGACAGACACCGAGGGAAGAGGCCCATAAACCTGCCTGGCAGATGGAGGCTGTCCCATGTGAGCTGGGAGCAGCTCGCTAGGCTGGCTCTGTGGGTTGGCTTGTGTCTTGTTTGCTCCAAACCAATTCAGCCTTAGTGTTTGGGTAGATTTGGGCTGGGATTCCAGGGAGCCTTGGCAGCTCAAGCCGTGCCTCTGCTGCTCGGTTGGGCACGGCACAGGGGGCCCTTGGTTTGCTCCCAGCCTGCTGCTGGGACCACAGTCACAGCACAGAGACACCAGCACAGGTCTCCAAGGCAGCAGGGCCTGTTGCTGCTCAAACTTGCCTCGAGCAGCTCCTGTGGCTCCAGAGCCTGCTCAGTTGCAAGCAGCAGCAGCTACTATGATATAAACAAATCCCTATTTTTTGAAGTGTTGGTGGGATTTAAGCCCAAAGAGGGCTTCCTTCCAGCTCAGGAGACTCTGGGATTCTGTGAATTCCTGTGAGGCAGGAGAAGTGTGAGCACCTGGTCAAATGCATGTGGCCACACTTCTCCAGTCCTCCAGACTGGTGTCAGGGGAGGTCACCTCTCCACTGCCTCTGCTGATGGTCTGGGGCTGAGCTCCCACTGGGGGAGGAGCCCAGGGGTCCCTTGGTGTGGCCCTGTCACACTGAGCAGGTGGCACTGCTGAATCAACTCCAGGTCCTTGCCTGAAGGTGTCCTGGAAATGTGTCTGTCTGGAAAGTGATGGGGGTACCTGGCTGGCAGCCACAGGGAAGGCCAGGGCCAGGGCCAGGGACAAAGGCCTGGGAAGGAGAGACCAGGGTGAAGAGTGAGAGAAGAAAAGCAAGAGAGGCAGAGAAAAGTGGGAGGAAAGGGAAGGGGAAGATGCTCATAGGAAAGCGGAGCGTGAAGAGGGAGAAAAGAAAGACGGGTTGGGGGGAAGAGAAACACAGAGAGTTTTGTAACAACTTAAATTCATTCCAGACAATGTCCAAGGAGCCCTGGCAGCACGGGTTGAAACTAACCCTGCCTTTGATTTTATGAGTTCATTATATGTTGTTTGGGACAGTGATTCACGCGTCTTGGCTGCTTCACATTTTCCCTTGTGTCACAAATGAAGAGGGGACCACGAGATGGATTCTTTGGGTGGAAAATATTCCCTCAATTGTTAGGTAGACGTCTCTGTGCCATGCAGAGATCCCAGGAGAGTGGTCTCCTGGGCTGCCCCAGCACACACAACCTCTGTGCCTTGTGTCTTGCTCCCTCTTAAAGAGAAAGCACTGGGAATGGTCAGGCAGAGGGAGGTGAGAAGATGCCCGGAGGTGGCCACGTATGTTCTGCACCCACCCTTCACTATGGGATGGGCCAGAGGATGGACACCTGGGAGAGCTCAGACTCATGTGGGGAGGACATGCACCCACCAAGGATGGTCCTGTGAGAGCCCATCTCCCTGGATGGCGAGGGAGTGTGACCCCAAAGTCACAGTCCCAGGCTTGGGGATCCTGCCAGGGTCACACTGCAGCACCCCCATCCCAAGAACATCACTGCACTTACAGGTTATGGCTGCTCAAAGGTGTGAGGCACTGGATGAACTCCAGGGAAAACCATTCAGGAATGGGCTGGTGGCTTCCAGACTGTTTTGGTTGGGAATATTCACAACCTGCTCAGAAAAATAACAAAACCTGCTCAAGCCAACAACAAAGTTTGCATTGGAACTTATTGAAAAACACCAGTGACTTGGTTGGGTATTGTTACTATTTTTAGCTTCATGTGTCATTTCAGGTTTTCCAGTGAAAGGAAGAAAAAAAACTCACTGATTTTTAAAACATGTTGTTGGTAGAAAAAATACAGGCCTCAGAAACTGGACACCAAAGGCTTTTTGCCTGGCTTTTTCTGGTTTTGATTCATAATTTCTCTTCCAAACCCAGACAAAGTTCAGTAAAATGTTACATTTTGACCAGAAAGTAATTTTTCAGTGTGGTCAGTTGTAGCCTGAGCCCTGGGAAATGACAGTGCTTCCAACCTGGAGAGCCAGGACCAGCCTGCAGAGCTTCCCACGCTGGTGTGCCTTCCACTGACCAGTGTGGAAGCGCCTCAAAGATCCACAAACTCCTTCTTGGGGCATGGAAGGTTTTGCAGGGGCCTCAACCAGCTTGAAAGGAGAGCTGAGACTTCCTCACAAGCTTGTGCCTGTGCCAGATGAGCTTCATGTGGTCTCCCAGGTAGAACCCCCGTGCAGAAGCCCGTCCTGAGGTGGGCTGTGAGGACCAGAAGCACTGAAAAGGGGTGGTTGGGGGGGACTGACAGCCCAGCCCTGTGACCCCCGAGACTCCCTGCTCCGAATGACTCCCAGAGACCCTCTTACCCCACGCTCCCTCCTTCCTTCAGGCCTGGGCTCGGGTGCTGCTGGTCCTGCGGGGAGTCTGTTCTGAGGATAAAGCACAGTCTCTATTCTGCTGGGGTTGCAGGCCAGCATCTTTCCCCAGCACAAGCTTCACTTCAGGAAAATGAGGAGGGTTTTTTTTTTGGGGGGGTTTGAATGTTGTTGTTTTTAAAGAGAATTCTTAGGAAAAACACTCGCTGAGATGGATCAGCTCATTTTCAAAGTTGTCCTGAGGCAAGAGGCAGAGGGTGTGGGCTGTGATACACACCCACATCTGTACAATGAGGAAGGCAACAGCGCAGAGCAAAAACAATTGCATGAAAAGCTTTCCAACAACAAAGTTTGCAAACCCACAGAGCCCAGGCTATTTCTTGTGGTCGGTGGGTAAGAGTTCCCAGATAATGCAGCCTGACAATGGAACAATGGGGGCCGAAAGACGCGGCTCATGATTAGGAGTTATATAACAGCGGCTGGCATTTATTAATAACACTCGTGTTGGGCTTCATTTTCTTAGTTAGCACTTTTCAGGTTCAGAGCACTTTACAACCCCTGGCTATTCCATATTTGATGCTCGACACGAGGTGGCTTGGAGGAAATGCTGGCCTGTGGCAGCAGGAACAATTTTCACGCCTGCTTCTCTTGCAGACCTTAAGCAGCAGAAGGGAAAATGCCAAGAGATGGGCCTTTGCTGACTATTTGGGACCTTTCCCATACTCCAGAGTCACAGGGTGGTGTGAGAATACAAAAGAACATCATTTGGGAAAATAGGGTTTTCCTAGGATGAGTTACTGAACCTCAGCATTTTCAGAGTGCTCCTTCTCCTGGAGAATGAGCAAAACTGGGACTTTCACTGGGACGCAGGAATACGGCTGGGTGTGATCCCAAATGGGAACCAGCCCTGGAGGAGCAGTCCACAGCCAGCCTGCAGCAGTGGCATCTGCCTCTTGGCACAATTTTGGGAGCAGGAGTGAGACATCCCACTGGAACAAAGACAGCCGCCATGGCTGCCTAGCACATCCTTGGGACGTGCTGATGGGAGAGGGGAGCGTGGCTGCTCTTGGAGGACCCACTTGCCCCAGGCTGGGCTGGGCTGGAGGCTTCCTGTCCCCCTCTCACATGAGACCTTGACGCAGAGCAGGAGTCATTCCGCCCTGCTCAGGGGATGAGCGGCCCAGTCTGAACAGGTTGTCTCCTTCTGGTCTGGGTAGGCTATTTATTGCTCCTCTGACTGTTGCTCGTGGTATGTGCTGACCGCTCAGCCTGCTTGTGAAAAACAAGAGGATTCCCGTCCAAGCTCCGGTGCCAAGCAGGCAGCGACGGTTTTCTTGAGCAGGCCTGAGAACCTCTCCTCAGCCCTGGGAGGCAGATGTCTCAAAAGCGGCTCAGACCTGGGAAAGCTGTGGCCCAGCACCAGAATCTGGACTCAAACACCCAAACAGCTCATCAGACGGTCTCCTGTCTGCTCCAGAAGCAGCATTAGCCCAGGCAGGAGCGAAACCTGCCCGTGTGTGTGGAGGTGAGAGCAAAGGGCCTCGTGGCCCCACAGCTCTGCTCCTAAGCAGGAGGCATGGGGGACCTTCAGATTCTCACAGGAGAACCTGCAATGAGAAGGAGCTTGCAGCTACGAGGGATGGGACTTGGTGCCTTTTTCTACTGATTCTAGAAGTTCATGTGCTCCAGGGATCAGTCCTGAGGCATGGAAATTCACACTTCCAGCTGTTCCTCTCACAGGAAAGGCCAGGAAATGCTAAACAAAACCAAGGGCAAAGAGCCACCCTATGGACTGCCCTATGGCAAGTGCTGGGGAGGTGCCCATGCAGCCTCAGCTCACTGAAGGAAAGGGGCTCTGATGCTGGAGAGATTCTCAGAGCCCACTGAGCAGTAGCCAAGCTGATGCATCCTGTAAGGAAGAAATCTCCCCTGTTGGTAAGATCTAAATTGTTCACATCTGTCCAGATGGGGCTGCCTGCCCAGGAGAGATCTTGAGATACTGCTTTTTTGTCACCTGCTGTCTCAGGGGCACTGGCAGCACCAGGAGCACTTTTTGCACTTGTGAACCACTGTTCCACATGGGGAAAAGCCTCCCACTCCACCAGCTAACGCTGCCTGGTGTGAGCAGATTGCACTCCAAGCGCCAGAAGTACTGTGCAGGGGCTCTACTCAGTGGCAAACACCTGCCAGCCCATGGCTTATCAGCTCTTCTTCCTTAAAAGTGCTTGGGGTGTCACCCCCACAGTGCAGTCCCTGCACATTTCCTTTGCTGCCTGCAGGGTGTGAGACAGAGAGAGCAGGATGCCAGTGGCTCAGCATCCTCTGTGATGCAGCCAAGCACAGGCAGGGCTGGCACCAGGAGCAACTGGTGACACATGGGGACCACAGAGGGTGGGCCGGGGTTGCCCTCAGGTCTCTGGCTGAAGAATGGATTGCTGGTGGTGGCAGGGGAAGCCAGGGTGTCTCCTGGGGTTCATCTCTCACCATGGATCTGCCTCAGGCTTGGGAGAGCCAGTCCTTGGGGCTTTTTCCTGCCCCTGTGTGCCTTCCTGCACAGTTGGGATGGATGACAAGCAGGCTGGGTCAGGGGGACCACACAGCACGACCATGTCATGGTGACATGGCCACTAAGAGGGGAATAGTGCCCCTGAGCCTCACCCCGGGACATCTGGCCCAGGACAGCAGTGCATATGGGATCCAGCTGCCCGTGCCTGACTCCAGGTGAGGCAGGATGAGGTGAGACTGGCTGGATGAGACAAGCAGCCAGAGGAGATAATGAGAGTAATTTCAGACCTTTTAAATCAAGACTTAGATGTGCCCTTTGCTGCCGAGACTGAAATCGGGACCCTTCCAGCTTCAAAGACAGTGGCCACAAAAGGTCAGGGTTTTTTTCCATATCTCCATAAGCTCAGAGTTACAGCCAGAACTTTCTAACAGCACACTACTTCCAGGCAGGAAAATCCTTTTAGTTATGCTCTGAACAGAAAAGGCTTAATTACAAATTATTTTATTTGGGGGAGAAATGCATACTGACCTAGGCAAGTTGATGAGGAATAAAACATTCTCCTCCCACTTAATGGGAAAGGATCACATCCACCATCTGGCCTAAAAGGAATTTTGGTTCTTTTTTTGGCACCCTAATCTGAATGCACAGAGCCTGTGGATTCAAACCAGGGCTCTGATGTTGTTGGAAGGAAATTTCTAAAATGCCCCATCATTACTTTTTTCCTTACAATTTAATTTGATCGGAAATTGTACAGACAGACAAATAATGTGGTTTCAAGGTAAGTTTGGTCTAAAAATGTTTCCTGCCAATGGCAAATCCAGTTCCTGGGGCTGTTCCTTTCTGGCATTTGTCTCCCCTTGGAGCTCAGTGTCACAGAGGAGGAAAGGAAGAGCAAGGCAGCGATGATCGGGACAGCAAGTCTGTGGGGTTTGTTAGTAGGAATCAGTGCAACATTTACCAGTGCACTCCTTTATGCCCAGGATTAAGTCCTTACATCCCATGTTTTAGCAGGTTTTCACAGATACCACAAACAAGAGCTCTTGTTCCCCCATGTAGACATCCACAGACATCTCTTTCCACATTACACAGGGGTGGAGGTTTGAAAACAGCCTCTCCTAGGCAGATGTGATACATAGTCCTTGCCAGCACTTTTTGATGAAAAATGGCATAAAATTATAAAATTTTGATGAAGAACAGAGGGGGAAAAACCTGACTGGATTTTCACAATTCCTTTCCTGACTCCTGGCTTGCTACAGAGTTGATCGAATGTTTCTAAATTCAGCCACGCTTCAAACATTTTTGACTAAAAAACACAAGGATTTTTTTAGAAAAACATTTCTCATTTTTTCCCTTCTGGTTTGGCCATGTGTTTGACTCACTGAGAGGAGACTCCAGTTGATTTTTCTGACTAGAACCACACTATAAAGAGCACAGCCATTCCCTTAATTGGGGCTGATAAATCTTGCGGGCACAGATGAAGATAAATCACATTTTGAGCCCAGAGTACAAATTCTCAGGGTTTAAACATTTGTGTGGTATTTGTTAAGCAATTTGAGGGCTTATTGAAGTAACTGAGCTGGACAACAGGGCTGGACCTGGCCCAGAACAACAACTGTGTACAGACACTCGCCGTGCAGGGAACAGGGATAGAGGGGCCTGGACGAATCCCACTTAGAGCATTCATGGAGGATGTCTCCTTTCTTCTATGCAGGGTATCTTTGGTTGTGCTTCTTCCACTGCTCCCTTCGGGAGGATGGAGGGATGCTTTGTCTGCCCCCATGGGAAGCCTTTATATTCCAGGAATGCTAAAGCTCCTCATGAAGAACAAATTTGCTTCAGCCTGGAGGAAAGTTGTGGAGGACTTTGGCTTCTTGGGACTATTTGCTGCTGCTGCTGCAGCATCCAGAGGAAAAGGAGGAAAAGGAAAAAAAATAAACTTTCCTAACTAATAAGGGTGTGCTGATCTCCATCAGACTGATATCAGGATGCCTTGGAGTGCAATCAATGCAAAACAAATAAATAATTAATTGCTCCAAGTAATTATATTTATCAAATCCAAATAAAAATAACCAATATTTTACGGAACTGCTTCCAAAGCTGAACCTCTGAAGGGACAGCACTGATCACAGGAGGGCAGACAGATGTTTCCCATGTTCACAGCCCATGAGGTCTGGGTTTGCACTAATGACAGGGAAGGAACAGAGCCAAGAGCCTCCGCTGCAGAGCAGACAGGCAGCGTGCTTGGCCATTTAATGGCCACACTGCCACACTGGGGTGGCGCAAATGGGACCCCAGGGTCAGCAGTGGCTGCCCAGAAGCTGGAATTCCCAGGGAGCTGCTGCGTGTCCAACACGTGCCGTCCCACCTGAGCTCAGAGCTTCAGCACCGCGGTCCTCGGCTGCTCCCCAGGACGGCACAGCTCCCTCAGACGGACTCGCTCCTCTCCGGCACCATCACACCGGGATTCCTCCAGTGCTCCTGGCACAGGCCCCGGCACGTCCTCGCTGGTGGCAGCTCCCCTCGGGCACAGGGGGGACCACGGCGGCTGCTCCAGGTGCCCCGAGGCTGCGGGCGCTGGGACAAGTGATGGGAGCGTTGGGGCCACCAGGGCAAGTTCTGGGAGCCCTCGGGGCTCTGAGCCCTGTGGTGGGAGCTGGAGTCCTTCGAGGCCACGAGCCCCGTTTTGGGGGTCGGGCGGCGGGACCTGCGGGCGGGGCCCGAGTGCGGGAGGGGCGGTGGGACCCGCGTGTGCCCGCGCTGCCCACCAGGTGGTGCCACCGTCCCGGGCCACGGGATGGGATCCTCGGGATGGGATCATAGGGATGGGATCATAGGGAACTGCCTGGGATGGGATCACAGGGATGGGATCACCGGGCACTGCCAACTCCAGAACAGCCAGTGCAGGTGCCAGAACCCCCAGAGCAATGTCCAGGAGCAGGCAGAGCACCCGTGTTCCCAGCCAGAGTCACAGAGTCACAAGAATGTGCTGAGCTGGAAGGGAATCACCGAGATCACCGAGTCCAACCCTCAGGACCATCCCCANCCCCTCCTCTGCCCCTCCTGGGGAAGTTGGAACTGCACTGAGCTCTCCCTTCAGTCTCCTCCAAGACACCAAGTGTCCTCAGTGTCCTCACACGGCCTCCCCTCAGGGCCCTTCCCCATCTTTGTTGCCCTCCTTTGGACACTCTCTGATGGCTCAATATCTTTCCTATATTGCAGTGCCCTAAACTGCCCCAATATTGAGGTGAGGCCACCCCAGGGCAGAGCAGAGCAGGACAATCCCCTCCCTGGCCCGGCTGGTGATGCTGGGCCTGATGCCCCCAGGACAGGGTTGGCCCTCCTGGCTGCCAGGGCACTGCTGACTCATGGCCAACTGGCCATGGACCAGGACACCCAGGGCCCTTTCCTGGCACTTCTCTCCAGCGTCTCATTCCCGACTCCATTTGTACATCTGGGGTTGCCCCGTCCCAGGGGCAGAATCCAACACTTCCCCTTGTTGAGAAGCCACATCGCAGCGCTGTCCAGCAGCCTGGGCAGAGGGAACCTCCAGATACAACTCAGCACCTGTCTCTGCTGGGTACCACAACATCACACACACCTTCACCATGTCCTTTTTCAGTGTCCTTCTCTATCCAGCTTCATGGCTGCACATTGACCCACACACTTTGCTGGCTTCAAGAGGTGTCCAAGAGAATTGCTGGCTGCAGTTCCATGTGGGAAGGGAGGCGACCATTGTAGGCTCTTTCCTAAAATACAGTCAGAGAGCAGAACACCAAGTGCAGCTCAGTTCTTAATCTCAGCTCCAGGATGAAATATGGTCTCTGTCCCAATAAAGAAGATAAACTGAGCCAAGGCTGGAAGCCCAGTCCTTTGTTAGTACCATGTCCTGGAGAGAAAGTGTCTTTTGGCAGCAAATGGGATGGAAGCAGACCCGACAATGCTTGAGGACACAGCCAGCCTCAGAGGGGATCTCATGGCTCTTGCACAACCCTCCAAGAAGTTTATGGACTCAAACACCTGCACATGATCCAGCACCCAGGACAAGGAACTTTTTTTCTCCAGCAGCCCTGTTCTCATTTCCCACCCCAAGTTCAGAGCTCTCCAAAGGCCATCCTGCCCTGGCACCCCAGATGCAGCCTTTACTTCCTTTTTCAGCATTCCTGCTGCTCCACTCTGCCTCCTGCTACCTCCCCAAAGGCTGCCTCCAAAGCAGCCAAGGCTGAGACAGAGGAGCTACAAGGAGCACTGGGAATGCTGCTGCTCAGCAGGTGGAATCACCATCCTGGGAGCTTCCAGGGTCCTTGCTGTGGACACCACAAAGTGCTCTTGCAGCTCCAAAGCCTCAGCTTCTTGTAGTGGCACATGCCTTCCCTGGGGAAAGGTTCAGATCTTACCTGAAGTGGAGAGCAGAGAGCTGAGCTGGGCACTGTGCTCTCCTCCAGCACAGGGAGATAACTGGTTTCCATGGACCATGTTCACAAGTGGCCAGGCACAGGACATGGATGTCCTGGTCTGGTCCTCTATGAGCAACCATGTCCCATATCACTCCCACCTTCCAGATCGAAGGAGGAGCTTTTCCCATCATGTGCTCCGTCATATCTCTGGGACCATGGGCTTCTGTGAGGGCTCCTGTCCCTTTTTAGGACATCTGTGTGATGGTGGAAAGCAGGTTCTCCTATCATACACCATCAGTGGTGTGTGGGCCCTCAGTGCCACACTCCAGGGAGCCTGGAAGGGCACCAGGGTTCTTTGGGCAGGGCATTGAAATGTTCTGGGAGGAATGGTGGGGCCTCCAAAAAGAGAGGTGGAATCAGTTCTCTGAAATTCACTGCACCCACGCTGGGCTTGGACACAGCTGTGACAGCCACATCCCACACATCTGCTTCGAGGTTTGGGTCAGACTCATCCAGTGAAAAAACTCACCATGTAGACAGTTCTGCTGTTTGCAACCAGGCCCTGCTTTTTTGTGAATGGGTTCATTCACCAGCCCCCTGACAGGGCTGTTTTAGCCAGTGGCTCACAGGTGCTGCCTCCCAGCTCCCCGGGATTTGCTCCTCGTGGCTCTGCCTCTCTCACTGGGCTCTTGGCACCACACGACATTCTCCCCTCTGCTTGACCTCTGCTTGGGGTGTCTGACCCTTTTAGGCAGAACACCAAACAGCTAATGGTGAAGAGCAGTCATGTCCCTGGGATGGTGCTGCTGCTCATGTTTGGCTTTAATCACCGAGAGGGAAGGGAGGCTTGTGCACAGTTTGTGCAGTTGAACCAGGAGCCTGTCTGACACCTCTGGAGTGACAGTGAGCAAAGCCTGGTACTCCCTGTGCTCCTTCATGGAGAGGGGTCGGGGTCCTGCTCTGCTGAGCAGCAACTGGACGTGTGGTTGGGTTTGTTGTACATGGAGAGAGCTAAGGAGAACTGCAAAGGAGTGGGAAGGCAGCCTGAGGTGCATCTTGCACAGGGGGAGCAGAACCTCCAGCCTTGTACCTGGCAGCTCTGAGGAGACAGTGAGACAAGAGCCCACCTCTATCCACACCACAGGGCTTGTCTCTGGTCATCACAGGTCATTTTGGTTGGAAAAGGCTTCTGAGATCACTGAGCATGGTGCACCCTGGCCTGTGCCAGCACTATTAACCCTAGTGGTATGGCAGGGTTTGCACTGTGGTGATGAAAGAGGAGCTAGGGGTGCCTGAGGAGGTGGGTTCCCCTCAGCTGTCAGCAGGATGAGCTCACCAGGAACCTGCTGGTGAAACAGCAGGGTGTGCAGAGAGAATGGCTTTCCCTGGTAGCTCCTGGTGGCTGTGACAGGCTGCAAGGGCAGAGTGACAGCAAACACTTGGGCCGGAGCGGGAGACGAGTACAATTTTACATGTTGAGAAAAGTCCAAGTTTAGCCTGGGCTATAGAGTTTGAGGAGGCCAATTACTGCCTCCTGACCACCCATCTGCCTTTCTAGGAACGATGAGTGATGGGCTTAGGTCATCACCCAGGCCCGAGTCAGATATCTCCAGAGCTGGCGTTAGACATCTGCAAGCTCTGGCCCTGTGAATCTGGGTCACCCTGGCAGAGCCAGCGTGCCAGAAACTGCATTCCTGGAGACCAGCCTTAACTGAGGGGACCTGAGCTAAATTGGGAGAGGCAGGACAGGAAAATGGGGAGGAAATACCCTTTGCCAATGGAGACAAAAAAGTTAACCTGCTGCTGGTGTTAAAGCCAAACTGGGATGTGAAAGAGGAGTGGGAAAGTGCCCCCATACCACTGAGTCAGATGCCAGGAGCCATCCTGAGCTTATTCTCTCTCCCAAGACAAACAGGGTCATCTAAATCTGGGGTTCATGCATGAGAAAGCAGTTCACCAAGTGATAGAAGGGCTTTGACATGCAGAAGGAAGAGATGAAGACCTCTGCAGATCTGAGAGCGGGGCTCTTTACTCCAGCTGGGCTTTGTAGAGACTACAAGGAAGAGATCCAGCTGTGATCCAGCCAAGGGAGCTGCTGCCACACAGCATGTGGTGTTGGAGCAGGTGAGCTCTGGCCAGCACTGGCTGTAGAGAGGAAAGCTGCCTTTGCTTTCCCATCATACCAGTGGGACATGTGCCCGCAGGACATGGGACAGCCATTGGGTCCATGTGTGCTCTGCGCTGGCTGAAGGAAGAAGGGGTTAAAGAGCTGATGCTCCAGTTACCACCTTCTGCTTAAGCCCAGAGACTCAGTGTGGAGAAGGGAGACTTCAGAGCTTGGGGCTCACTGCGGCTTCACAGGGCATGGACATGGTCCCCCTGCAAACACCGGTGAGCGGAGGCATGGAGGGTGCCCAGGAGGGGTGTGCACACCCTGGCAGGGCCTGGCCATGGCCGTGCACATCTCCTGACAAGCAGGACCCAAGTTAGAGGATGGCACCCACCCTTGGTGCTCCAACCCTTTTCCCACCCCAGAGCTCAAGGGGAAAGGCCCATGTTTTCAGAACCTGGCACCCACCAGCTCTCGGGGTTCTGCCCGTTCTGCCTTTTCTGCCCCCTTCCCCCCGCAGCTCGTCCCTTAATCACAAGCAGCTTTGGGGAGACAATGCAATAACCGCACCAAAGAACCAGGCTTGTTCCCCTTTGTCTTCCCCTCCTTTGAGGCTCGGCAGACGGGCGAGCCTCACACGTCCGACTCATCGCCTCCCGGGGCAGGCGGGAGCAGCGGGACGCTCCCGGCACGAGGTGACCGCGCATCGGCACGAGGTGACCACGCTCCAGTGCTGCAGCAGATCGGCGAGGCAGGGCCGGGAGAGCGGGCACACACCCCGCTGCCCTCTGCCCCCCTGCCCGGCCTACACCCAGCACCTCGGTTCTCGCGTTGTCTCCTCCAGACGAGCCGTCATCTCAAGCGGGACCACTGAGTTCTCCCCAGAGGCGGCGGCAGCCCCCCTCCTCCCTCCAGCACATGGCACAGAGGCTTTTAGGCTGGTTTTCGCTGGAGTTCACACAAATCTCGCCTTCCCCGTTCCCAACCCCCACCTTCCCCGCACAACTGAACTCAGCCATTGAGCCCAGCGAATGGTTTATTTCCCAGGTTAGCACAAAGCAGGGGTCTCTGTGTGCCCCTGGAACCAGCAGAACAAAACGCACAAAGACGTTAGAGGGCCATTTGTAACCAAATCCCAACACACCAGATACTGTTGGGATTATGTCAGAAATATTTTCCCAGAATGCCCTCCCCCCATGCTCCCTCCTACAGATGTTCGGCCCCCACACCACAGATGTTGTTCCTCTTGCAAAATGAGCTTTCCCCTTCCTCTCCCAAATGCCCCTGATGTTTTGCACATTGCCTTTGCCGAGGTCTTCTTTTCACCCTGACCTCTGCATCTCCCCCTTCCCCGGTCCCTTGCCACTGAACTCATGGAAAGGCCAACCTCATGTGGGGCCGAGCGGGTGGCCACAGGGCCCTGTGGGGATGTGGACTGCTGGATGTCACTGTCCCTCTCACACCTTGTCCCCACCATGCCCTTCTCAAAGCTCTCTCCCTCTTTTGGCTTCAATCTCTGTGTGACCTCCAGCTCTGTAGGCCGGCTCCATGGAGCTCTCCAGACCTCAGTCCCCTCAGAGGATGATGGAGGGATGTGAGCCAGACCCCTTGGAGGGCCCTGGTGCCTTCCCATGGGCTCGGTGCTGCTTTCCTCTCCTGCATGCCAAGCTGGAAGGGGACAGGGTCTCCCCACCATCTCACAGCAGGCTTGGCAGAGCATGGCTCCTCGCTGGCAAGAGCCTTCGGCAGCAGTTTATTCCTCGGGGATACTGGGCGCGTTTCAGACACTGGAGGGAACGGCCAGACCTTCCCCTCCAGCACCACCAGCCCACGCGGAACACGCTGGGGATCGGCCTGGCAGCCCGTCAGGGCCGCTCTCCAAGCCCTGTGACAGACAGACAGACAGACAGACATACAGACAGACAGACAGGCCTTCGGGAGCGGGCTCGCACTGCCAGTGCCCCCTCTCCCCAGCGCCGGGCTCCTCCCCAGCCTGGCAGCCTGGCAGTGCCGAGCCAGCCCGGCTCTGCCGTGCCCGGGCTCCACGAGCTCCGGTGGGAGCTGAGGGCTCCGTGTGCCATCGCGGGGTCAGCGCTTCCTCCTGACCCCGCACAGCCCCGGAGGCGCCGCGGGGAGAGGTGCCAGCCCCGGGGCTCCGTCGCGGCAGCAGGGCCGGGCGCAGGGCTCGTCTCCATCCTTCCCTCCTGCGCTAGTGGCGGCAGCCGAGGAAAAACATTTGTTCTGACACACGCGGGGCTGCCAAGCTGTGTCAGGCGCTTTGATGGCCGGGGCAGTAACCTCGACCGCTTCCTCTGCCAGCGGGAGAGCCGAATCCAAGAGCCACAGAGCAAGGAATCTCCCAAGGACTTCAGATGACACCTCCAGTCTGCGACATCGCAGCGCTTTTACGTGTTACGAGACATTTCTCTCCCATCTGTGCTTTTTTTCTCTCCCCAACAGGTTATACACGCAAAGAAAACCCAGAGCGGGATCCCGGAGAGGCAGAAACCGGTGGAGCTGTCCCGACCTTCGGGGTGTCTCGCGATTTATGCCAGCATGGCCCAGCCAAAGCCCTTTACTCATCACCTGCTCCGAGCAAGAATCCGAGTCTCCGCTGGTCTCCCAGGGAGCTGGGGTGCAGCACGGGGTTTTTCTTCAAAGATAGAGTTTATTGCTAAAAATGTTTTGATCAGTGATAGCTCATATTTACATTGATATGTTTTTAAAGGAATATTCAAGTAAACATTTCCAATAGTTTCTGGCATAATCTCTAGTTTTGTTTTGTTTTTTTCCTATACACAAACGTTAAAAATAAATAAACTGTACACAGAAAATTTCCTTTAACATCTCTACACGACTATATGTATTCCCACACAACAAAACAATTCCACTCTTTCATAGATTTGTACTTTTCTTTAAAATTTCCTCCTTAATTAATTGTTATACACTTAAAAAAAAAAAACAAAAAAAACACAAACCCTAGAGAGCTTGGCAAGTTAGTTCAAACATCAGTGACAAGGTCTGAAGACGACAAAAAAATACAGCACAGAGAAACAACCGTCTTCAGGGATGCTGCCGTTCTTGCTTTTCTTTTTTTGTACACCCCCTGCCCCTTTTCTCCTTTTGATAAAATCATCTTTACAGGAAATTTTTGCCCTCCCCTTTGGCAGGGAAGAGCTCGGGTTCTGTGGGGATGGGTTTAAAATGTGGTCCTATGTCTTTAAAATAATAATAATAACAATAATAATTATAATAATAATAAAAAACAGCTGCGATCTCCCCCCC
>VYXB01002890.1:22125-66039 GCA_013397135.1 Pachyramphus minor
TCTCCTCTCCTCTCCTCTCTCTTTCTCTGGATTTTTTTTCCCCGTGTGCTTGTTTAAGTTTTCCAAGCTCTCTTTGTGCTTGAGGAATAATGCTGGTGGACTGGCATGGCAAATATGAGGAAAGGCTTGGGTCTGACAAGACAAAAGCCCTAATTTTCACTTAAAGAACCAAAAAGACCCGGCGGTGCACCAGGTTTTCATTAGAGATATGTTTATTTTCCAGGAGAAATACATTACCCTGCTCTCGTCAGTGTGTCCAGAGGAGCGGTTCCCAAAGTATGCCATGGCAAGTGGTTGGCAGAGCTCCCACAGCAGCTCCCAGGCCAGCTCCTGCCATCTGCTGCAAGCAGGGGAGACTCAGAAGCTGAGAGCAGCTGGCTGGCCCCAAACCCTGGTGAAGGTGAGGGGACAGCAAAGGCCACACGGCTGCCAGTGCTGGCAGGGGTGACTTGGAGGTGCTGGAGTGTTTCCAAAGATGAGCAATGAGGCTGGAGAAGGGGCTAGAGCAGGAGTCTTTCTGAGCAGTGGCTGGGGGAGCTGGGGTTTTTTAGCCTGGAGAAAAGGAGGCTGAGGACAGACCTTATCACTCCCCACACCTGCCTGAAAGGAGGTTGTGGTGAGGTGGGTGTCAGTCCCTTTTTCCAAGTGACAAGTGATAGGGAGAAAGGAAATAACTTCAAGTTACAGCGGGGAAGGTTTAGATTGGATATTAGGAAGAAATACTTTACTGAAAGGGTTTGCAAGCGTTGGGACAGACTACCTGGAGAAGTGATTGAGTCATCATTCCTGGAGATATTTAAAAGATGTGTAGATGTGGTGCTCAGGGATGTGGTTTAGTGGGGGCCTTGGTGCTGTTAGGTTAATGCTTGAACTCTGTGGTCTTAGAGGTTTTTTCCAACCTAAATGATTCTGTGACCCAGCACACACCTCTGTGCAGTGTGTCTGCAGTTGGCCAAATTCTCCTGGGGCAAAAATATCACCACAAGGATCAAAGAAACGGGCCATGGACACACAGACACACACTGACCCTCCTGTTCACCACAGAGCTACTGAGGCTTAATTTCTGTGAGTAGTTTGATAGTCCCAGTATTAATGAAGTTACCAACACACATGTTTCTCTTCCCATCCCATCATGATAGGATCAGGGTTGGGATGGGAAGAGACACGGGATGGCAAGAAAGGTGGCCCCAACCACCTTCTGTTAAAATCTATGTAGGTCTTGTACCTGTCCTGTTCAACCCCTTTTCCTCCTCCACAGCCTTGGGCCACCAGCTCCATCAAACCCCCCTTGGCTGCCCAGTGCTGCCCTTCCCCAGGGGGACCAGGAAGGAGCACCTGGCAAAGGTCTCCTCTGAGAAGCTGAGCTAAGAGTGTCCCAGTAGAACCCCACTGACAGATCAGCACCACCCCAGCACTTGCCCTGTACTGAGTTCAGATGTTCAAAAGAGCTGATGGGAAAAAACCTCCCACCCTGAAGCTCCAAGGAAGGGATTACTTGTGCCTCAAAAATACATTTTTTTCTGTATCAAGTAGAGTGGTTTTGCTATTCTGAGCTTCCTGGCATCTTTTTTTGTCCTTATCATGACGTATTTCTCTGTTTTTCAAGCTCCTTGTGACTTTCTCCCTCTTGGCACCACTGTGTTGTGCCCCATCCCTCGCTGCCTCACCCCTTTCCAGGGCAGTGCAGGAATCACCATCCCTGGAAGTGTTCATAAAACCTGTGGATGTGGCACTTGGGGACATGGGCTAGCAGCAGCCTTGGCAGTGCTGGGTTAGTGGTCAGTGACCTCAGGGGGGTTTTCCAACCTAAAGGAATCTATCATTCCATGGTTTGTGGTCCCAACTTATTTCCTGCCATACACCAGGCCTGGAATCAGCCTGTGTTCTGTACAGCTGTACCTCCCATTCCCCTTCAACAGCCTTGAGTTGGTCCTTCCACATTTGCACGGTGAATGCCCACTCTGTGCACTGCAGCACCTGGGCCTACCTTATGGCACTCACTCCAACCCCCTCATTGTCCCTGAGAGCCCCAAAATTACTCTACCAGTTCCAGTTAACAGTCTGCCCCATTTCTGGAACATTTCCAGTAGTGCCAGATATCCTCAATGCTTCCCAAAAACCTACCCTATTGCCATTATGTGGGAAGAAGTCCAGGGCAGGGATTTCCTCCCTCCTCCCTTACAGCCTGCAGTTGATTACATCCACTTTACCACAGTCTGGAGCCTGGACAACCAAGAAAGGTGATGCCCAAGGTGGTGGAAAAGGCTGCTCTGAGCTAAAGGTTTGGTTGGTCTCAACCCATTCATGTTGCTTACAACACCTGCCACCTGATGGACACCAGGCTGGTGCCCTCTATGTGGCATTGAAGGAGGGAAGGAGGAAGATTGTTTCACTGCAGCCTTCAGCAGTTTGGTGGTCATTGGCCCTGGAAACATTCACATGCATCAGGTGGTTGTGGTCCAGCACTCGTGGGAAGGAGATTTCCAGAAGAAGGAAAGTCCCTGGTGGAGCAGTTTGATCTTCCTGACCCACCTCCACCCCAAAGCATCCACAGCACAGCCTGGGGGCTTGGCAAAAGCTGGGATATCAGGATGGAGCCCATTAAAACTCCCCAGGGCGAGCTCTCCTCTCCCAGGGGACCTGGAGGAACACTGCTCAGTGCAGAGACCAGGAAGGATCCCTGGACATCTGCCAACATTAAAAAACAACAACATGGAGCTCTGAGATTTCTGCCCGCTTGGCATACATCTGTCACCACATGTGTTGACACACAGCAATGCTGCCACGTCATGTTGTACGTGGCAGTTGCTGTCAACACCAGTCCAAGGCAGAGAGAACTGCTCAGGGCAGCTATTTTTTGAAAATGTCCTGAATAGAAGGGCTGGAGCCTGCCTTGGGGACACGACCTGCCACTAAGGGTGGCCATGCCAAGGAGCAGCTCTGGCTCAGGGACTCCTGAGACAGTCTCCAGGGAGAAAATCTCCAACCAAACCCTAATGATCAGTCCCAGAATAAGCTGGTGACACCAGGCTTTGAGAAATTTGCCACCCTTTCCTTTCTGCTCTGACAAGCCCCGTGCCACCCTGGAATATGGGAGGGCCTGGTGGCCAGTGATGGGAACTCTTGCCATGCAGGTGAACAGGACACAGAAGAGACCTCTAAGATCATCTGCTTCCACCATTAACCCTGCACTGCCAGGTGCACTGACAGGCCACAGCCCTGCACAGCACATCCACCATGGCTACGAGGAATCTCCTCCAACTGCAACCAGACCAAAAATCCAGCTACAGCCCACCCCCAGCCCACTCCCCATCCACACAGCAAACGCTGCTGGAAGACACAGCACTCTCTTTCTGCTGCCCTGAGTGCTGGCTGGAGCTCTCCTTCCTGCAGGGCCCTGGCAGGCCGTTCCCAGCCTGCCCTCGAGTCCCTTCCCCAAACCAGTGTGCTCCAGGCTCTCAGCTGGGTGCAGACCCATGTCCATCACAGTGGGCTCAAGGCCAAAGGAGCACCACAGTGGTGATGCTTGCAGGGACACAAAGGTGTGGCTGTAGCTGATGTGTGATGGAGGGACCTCAGGGAGTCCCAGACCAGCCAGGACAGGGCTCAGCGCTGGTTGATGACCCCATCCAGGGTGCACAGGGAGTACTCCAGAGGTTCAGCTTCACTCAGCTCTGTTCCTCCTGCACCAGCTAAGACACTTCTGTGCTGAGATTCCAAGGCACCTGGGGGACCTGCCAAGCTGCATCTTCATCTGCTCCCCAGCCTGGCACCCCAACACACCCTATCCCCTTGGCAAAAGGGCTGTGCCTTGGCAGTGGCACTGAAGGCAAAGGTTCATGGGTGAATTTTTTCCATCTTCTTTTTTTTTCCTCTTCAAGGGTTCTTAACCTTTAAGGATTTTTTATCTATGATTTTTCCTCCTTCAAGTGTTGCCCCAGTGGGTGACCTCAAGAGGCAGGGACGTGCTCCCACAGCCATGTTGGACTCCCTTGCCAGCTGACACAGTGGGTGGCTCTTGCCCCTCACTCAAGGACACTGTGGGATCTCAGAGCACCTCGCTCCAAGTTCACACAAGCACAGGCTTTGCTGGGTCTTCTTAGAGAACCACTCCAACCTGCTCACTAGCTTTGGGAAGCTACATCCTGGAGATTCTCCCTAGAAGAGACATGTCCTCCTTCTAGCACTGCTCCCCCCATCACCAAAGCACCAGAGGAGGGCAGGGCCAGGAGGGTTCAACAGCTTAAATAACCAGGAGTCAGGGAACCTCAGTGTCTTGGAGGAGCCGGGCCCAGCGCCCACTAAGCCGAGGTCTGTGGAGGCCGGAGCAATCCTAGGAGTGTGTGCCCTGCCAAATCCTGGTGCTTCTCTTGGGCAAGGGGCAAGGGTCAGCTCAGTTCCCTGGGTTTGGTTCCTGCTGTTTCACGTAGCTCCAGGAGGGACATTTCTCACTGCAGTGACACGGGTCTGTGCCCAGGAGAAGCTAATGGAAAACAGCAGGAGGCATGAGCTGACACAGGATGGAAAACGGGATCCTATGTCAGTGTGAGGCCTCACGCTGTCCCTGAGGAGGTCACTTTTCATAGAATCACAGAATCTCCTGAGTTGGAAGGGACCCACAAGGATCATCCAGTCCAACTCCTGGCCCTGCACAGACACCCCAACAATCCCACCCTGTCCCTCAGGGTGCCATCCAAACCCTCCTGGAGCTCTGGAAGCCTTGGGGCTGTGCCCACTGCCCTGGGGAGCCTGGGCAGTGCCAACCACCCTCTGGGGGAAGAACCTTGTCCTGAGATCCAGCCACGTCTCCCCCTGGTCCATTCCTCCTGCCCCACAATCCCAGCAGAGTCGGCTCCATGCCGACTGCAGGAGGGAAAAGTTTCTTTTATGTTTAAATCCCAGGGATGTTGGCTGTGCCCCTGTGAGTGATTAGCACTGAGCCTCAACAAAGCCCATCCCAAAGCCAGGAGGGGCAGAGCAGGGCTGCTGGTGTTCAGGAGATTCTCCTCATGGAAGAGATTTCTCTTCACCTTGGAACACCTCACACACACAGAGTCTAAAGGGGAACCTGGTACCTGCTTGGAGCATCCTCTGCAGCCCAGTGCTGGAGGTTGCATCTCTCAACAAGCATCTGACAGCAGCTTCTCAACCAGCATCCAACTGCCTCCTGTTTTCTCCCACAGCCTTGTCACCGGACAGCTGGGAATCTTGCTGCTGCAGATGCCCTGCTGTGCATTTCTTCCTCCAGTCTGAAAATTCAATTTATTTCATCCACAGGAAACAAGGTTACATGTTTGACAAAACTCTTTCTGACACAAGGCACAGAGCAGCATCCCAGCTCTCCTGTGTGTGGGTCGGAAGCCCTGCTACCTGCTTCAAAATCTGTGGGAACAGCAGCTTTCCAGATTTCCAAAGGCTTTGGTCAAACCCCTGGGGGAGTTTATACTGCACCCATGCAGCCTCCTCTCAGCTGTGTTCTGCCAGTCTGTTTGTTTTCTCTTGGTTCAGTTCCATCTCTACTTGTCCCTGAGATGCTGTGGAGATGCAGGGAGATAAACACGGGCCGGGTGACTCAGGGACCTGGCTGGAAGGGAGCTGGCAGAGCCAGGGGGTGGGTGCCAAATCCTCCCCGAAGTCCTGTTTGGAAAGGCCTGTCCGTGAATAACAATTCATCGTAATAACGTCATCTCTGACCGGTTGCAGCTCTCCCTTCAGAGCCCGAGGAGCGGTGCCCTCGAGAAAAGCAGCTGTTGTGGAGAGCAGGGAACGAGCATCCCGGGGCACGGCCGGACAGGCAGGGGAGGGCTTACAGGACCAGCAGCACATCCCAGTGCCTGCGAAGTGCCCCTCATCCAGAGACTTCTCCAGCCACAGACGGCTTGGAGCTCCAGCTCCACATTCAGGACCTGGTGACATGGCAGTGGCATGGTCAGGAGGTGCCTCCCGTGCTGCAGCCTGGGCTGGGTTTTGCCTCCCTCCCCCGGGACACACGGCAGGGCTGGCAGGGGCCAGAACCTGAGAAGGCGTTTGCGTTTTAGCCCAGATTTTCCCGGTTAATCGGGACCCTTCAGTCTGGTCACTTGCTTATTTTTTTTTAAAGCAATGAAAGAGATTTCCCAAATCCGTGCGGCTCTAAGATTACACACAGGCAGAGACACCATCAGTCTCTGTCAGTCATTCCCTCCAGCCGGAAAGTTAGTGGCAAAGGAGTTCAAATGCAGGAGCGGCGGAGCTGAGCCCGGCCCCAGCCCTCGGTGGGTGCTCGGAGCTGCTGCTCTGCCCTGGGGCGTCTCACTCCCCCTCACCCCATGCAAAAGATGATGATTCGCTTCCAGAAGCTGATGGGTCTTTTATCAGCCCCAGAAGGGACCACAAAGGGAGTGAGAGAAACGCTCTTGGTGCAGCTGACACTTTGATGTGGCCTTTGTCCTGATGGACATTTCAGGGGCATCAGCAAAGAAGGAGTGGAGGGAGGGAGTAACACCGAGCTGGGGAGAGCTATGAAATGTCTGTTCCAGTGTGAGGATGGGCTCTGCAGTGCCTTTCCACTTGAGAAAGAAATCCCCTCTGTCAGTGCCACCCCACCTGGGCCCTGTGTGGGCTATGGGCTCCCCCAGGAGAAACAGTGACCACTCCAAGAGCCACCTCTGCTCCCTGTGTTCCAGAAAGCTGTGGAAGTGACTCTGGAGCAGCCTCTGCCCATGGAGCCAGTCACTGCAGGATGCCCTGGGGGCCAGGACATGTGTCACAGGAGAGGGGACACAAGCCCTGGTTGCAAGAGGCTGGAAGTGAACTGGGGAGGGACAAGTGCAGCTTCAAAACTGAGCTTTCCCTCAGCACCTGCATGGAGTGCCCAGCTCCTCTTCACCAACTGGGCAGGAACATCCACAGGAATTACTTCATTTTCATGATGGAACTTTTCCAGGCTTTTCCTTTTCTCCGGAGGAAACTGTTTCCTTAATTTGATCTAAATTCAGGACAAGTCTTGATTGCCTGAATCTGCATGTAACAAAAAACCAATCAAATATTAATCTAAAAACTTGATTCAGCACTGTCCAGCCTTTCCTGCTCCAGCACCTGCCTGCCTACAGGGGACACAATGGAGAGTGGAGGTGAGGAAGGGTTATGAGGGGGCTTGGCAGGCAGGGTGTGCAGGCAGAGGGATTGTGAGCTCCTTGCCAGAGGAGAGTGAGGAGGGAAGCTCTTGCTGCAGGAGAGCATCCTGCCCTTCCCTCCACGCTGATGTGCAGCCCAGCCCTGAAGCTGCTCCAGGTCGCAGCAGGGGGTTGGCAGTTTTTGTCCAGTGAGGAGTCATTTATTGATGTTCTGCTCCAAGGGACGTTCCTTGTTATTCCAGCCAACTTGAATTAACCAAGTCAACTTACAGCCGTGCTCCTCAGTGCCTTCAGACGTGCACAGTCCTTGTCCCATCCCCTCCTGCTCGTCCCTGGGGCTCCTGCTGTGTTCCTGCACTCTTGACTCCTGCACAAAGCCAGAAGCAATAGCAGCGCGAGCGAGAGGCAACATAAACCTGATGCTTGTACCTGTGCCAGGAGCACTGGCTGGGACCTGGCTGGAGACTGGCCCTGCTGGAGCCTGGCTGGAGCCAGGCTTTGTGGATGTGCTGAATGGGATAATCTACTAAAATTAAGTATCTTGTTCTGTAGCTCATCACCTTGTCTGTCTTGTTTTGTAACTCTCCGGCTGAGCTGGAAAGATTTGGATGCTGGTTATTCAAGCAGTGCTTTTTGTCCCCTTGGCTCACAAGAGATTACAGTCAGATAAACCAGGAGTGGTGCTAAAGAGGAGTGTCTACATCTCTGGGAATCACAGAATCAGTCTGGTTTGGGCTGGAAGGGACCTTAAAGTTCATCCAATGCCACCCCCTGCCATGGGCAGGGACACCTCCCACTGGCCCAGGTTGCTCCAAGCCCCATCCAACCTGGCCTTGGACACTTCCAGGGATGGGGCAGCCACAGCTTCTCTGTCCCTCAGCTACCAACAATAGATCCCACATTGAATACATGCACTGACTGGAGGTCCCAAGGCAACCACCTGGGCCAGGCTGGCAGCACTGGCAGAACAAGCCCTGAGGGTGCCCATTGCTACCCCACTCCAGGGAGGCTGGCAAGCAGCATCACCCAGCCCAGACCCTCCAAGGCCCTCCATTTCTGCTGGAAATGTGCATCCTGCTCACCTTCGGCTTGAGGGAAGCTGTGTCAGGGCAGGGCTATGCTGGATATTAGGAAAAGGTTCTTCCCCCAGAGGGTGGTTGGCACTGCCCAGGCTCCCCAGGGCAGTGGGCACAGCCCCAAGGCTGCCAGAGCTCCAGGAGTGTGTGGACAACACTCCGAGGGACAGGGTGGGATTGTTGGGGTGTCCTGTGCAGGGCCAAGAGTTGGACTGGATGGTCCTTGTGGGTGCCTTCAGATACAGGAGATTCTGTACTTCTATAACCCCACCGAGGCCAGCCCTGGCTGCCTGCCTCCAAAGGCTCCTCCAGCTAAAAGGACACCAGCCACCAGAGTTCCCAGCATTTTGCTGACTAATTTCCAGTGGAATCAGGAAGCTGGGGTTACAGAGAGAAGTTATGAATGAAATGAGCCGGCCCTGGGTTCCACACAGACCAAAGGCATTACTGCCCTACGCGACGTGTAATTAAATTGTGGAGCTCATGGCCACAGGATGCCACACAGGCCAAAAATACACAGGGCTTTGAAATGAGATTAGACAAATTCACCGAGGGCAGGTTCAGGGGTGGCTGTTACACAGAGTGGCACAAATACCACTCCTGGCTCAGGAAGTCGCTAAGGCATCAATTGCTGGGAGATGGAAGGGTATCACAAGGGCAGATCCCCTGCTCTCTCTGCCTGCAGTTTGTGATCATCACTGGCTGCACAGAGACACCTCAGCTGACCCAGGACCTGTGACAGCCCACGCTACTGCTCTCCTGGTGCAGTGGGAGTTTTGGGGGTCCCTTCCCCCTGTCTGGTCCCAGCCATGTGCTCTCCTCCTTTGCCTCTGAGCTGCCTCTCCCACACCAACCCTCTGAAACCTGGGCTCAAAAACCTCCTGTTGCACACAACCACCCAGAGGTGCTGCTGCTGCAGGGTGAGCAGTTCACACAACCACAGAATCACAGAACATGAAGGGACCCAAAAGGATCATTGAGTCCAACCCTCAACGCTGCACAGGACCATCCCCAACAGTCACACCCTGTGCCTGAGACTATTATCCAAACCCTTCTGGANGTTCCTGGCCCTCTGTGCCCTGAGCCATTCTCAAGCCCATGGACACTTTGGGCTTGCCCTGTCCTTACACACTGGGGAGCTCCTGGGGTGGATGAGCACTGAGCCAAATCCCTGCCTGTCCCATGGAGACTGGTTCTGCTGCACATCTGTCCTTCCCTACTCCCAGCAATGAACCCTCTGGCTCTACAGGCATCTCATCTGCAGCCCTGAGGTGCTGCTGGAGCAGAACCCATCCTGGGGCTCTGTCAGTGCCTGTAGAGACCATATCCCATCCTGGCAGACTCCCAGGGCAGCCGATCCAGCTGTGCCATGGGGCTGACAGGGGTTGTGGTCATGGCAGTGTGCAGCCACCTCACACCACACTGTGCACCCCAGCTCACACTGCCTCCCCTCCCCATCCCCTCGGGCTCAGTCTCTGCACACTGCAGGGGTTTCTTCAGGCTCTCTCACCTCTCTTCTTCCCTGGCACTCTGTCCTTCCTCACACCAAGGAGGTTTTTCACGTCCACTGGACTGTGGTGGGCTCAGTTTCAGGGACCAGCATTCCTTGGCATGGATGGATGGACATGCTGGAGCATGTCCACAGAAGGGCAGTGGGTCTGGGGAAGAGTTTGGAGCACAAGAGGAGCAGCTGAGGGAGCTGGGGGGGCTCAGCCTGGAGAAAAGGAGGCTCAGGGGGGACCTTCTGGCTCTGCAACCCCCTGACAGGAGGAGGAAGCCGGCAGGGGTTGGGCTCTGCTCCCAGGGAACAAGGGACAGGGCAAGAGGAAACAGCCTCAAGTTGTGTCAGGAGAGGTTTACATTGGATATTGGGAAAAATTTCTTCCCTGAAAGGGTGGTCAGGTACTGGAATGAGCTGCCCAGGGCAGTGGTGGAGTTACCATCACTGAAAGTGTTCAAAAAAAGATACAGATGTGGCTCTGCTGCACAGCTGCACCCTTTAGTCTGGCCCTGTGATTGTGTCTGTGTCTGCTTTAGGATGCTGGGCAAGGAGCATGGGATTGCTGGGACAGGCTGGTGCAGGGGAGGGGGCAGAGACACAGTGTGCAGCCTCCACCCCCAGGTGTTTCCTTCACCCTCCTTCAACCTCCCTTGCACAGGCATGAAGGTCTGGATCTTCTATGGAAAGCAAAGGAAGAAAATTCTGATAGATCTGGGGGTTTTTCGGTTCTTTTTTTTTTTTTGATAGATCATCAGGAAAAAAAAAAGATAATTTAATAAGACACTGCCTTGAGGAACTGGGCACAAAGCTTGGGGCAGCTGAAGAAGGGGAAAATATTGTTTCTTTACACAGAACAGGAGAGGGGCCATGAACACACAGAATCTAGATTTGAGCAGGTTGTTTTGGAGACATGAAACGTTGTCACGTTAAACAGACGGTGGTTGGAGAAGTGAGGCTTTGTGAAACACCCAGTACTGAGGAAGCTGAGGAGAAAAGACACGAGCAACTGGATGCCCTCCTGTGCTCACAGGTTTGTCCCTAGGACTGTGCCTGCCAGCAGTCAGCCTGCAGGTGGGGAGGACTCAGCAGCCGTGTGAAGGTGTGTGAAGCAGGAAGGTGGAGGTGATATGGGCACGGGGG
The DNA here is from genome assembly GCA_013397135.1 of Pachyramphus minor. Taxonomy (NCBI): domain Eukaryota; kingdom Metazoa; phylum Chordata; class Aves; order Passeriformes; family Tyrannidae; genus Pachyramphus; species Pachyramphus minor. Next base: position 32,958 of record VYXB01002890.1, read on the forward strand.
CAGCACTGGCAAGGTGCTGGTCCCCTCAAACCAAACCTGCACTTGCAGGAAGGTGGCAAAGCCTCAGGGACTGAGCTGAACACAGCCCAGCAACCTGGCTGGCACCTTCCCCCAGGGCAGCCTGGGCTTTGGAAAACCTTCAGCCGAAGGAAAGCGGGAGCAGCGGGTGCTCCCTGGTGCATCCCTGGGAAGAGTTTTCCCTGCTCTTCTCTTTTGAGCAAGGCTCACCCATGTTATTTTGAGGTGGGAGAGGTGAGTCTGCAGCACCCAAAGGACGAGAGAGCAGTGCCAAAGGCACAGTAACAAAAAGCAGATGCTGGGAGGGGAGCAGGGCCATGTAGATGTGACACCTATGGTGCAGGGACATCTCAGACTCTGGATGCTGGTGGGACAGGTGAGGACCACGGGGGCCTTGGTTGAGTTATCACAGCAGATGAAGATCAGGAAATCATATATGTTGTTGCTCTTTCCCTTCCACTCTAGAGTTGCTCACTTTTTTTTTTTTTTTTTGCTTTCCTTTCCTTTTTCAGAGGGATAACTTTTAGTTTACTTCTTAAAAAAAATAACTTTTCTGTCCTCTCAGCTCCTCCACAAACCTTTCTGTGACTCTGCTCACCCCTCTTCTGCCTCATCTCCATCCTGCCTTTCCCTATTACATGCTTCCCCCTCGTCCCTCCTCCCACCTCTGTATCCCTCATCCCTCACCCACTCCAGGTCCTGCATACCCGCCCCTGCCCCCTTCCCAGGCCCGGAGGTACAAATGATTAGATTTTCAGCCCAATTAAGGCAGGCTGTCTCCTGGCTGGGACAGAAAAGGTTGGCTCTGGAAGGTGGGAAACAAGCTTTGACAGGTCCTGGCGTCCCCAGCGCCCTCCGATGGCTCTGCCCGCTGGGCCCCTTTGTGCTGCTGCAGGAGCGGGGCCAGGGCTCGGCTGGGGGCCGGGGGTCTCCTCTGCCCCTCCTCTTCCCCAGCCCAGCAAAAAGAATAGCTAATTAAGAGGTCTAAACGCAGGCAAAGCTAATTCCCTATTCAGGGCTCCGAGGGGCAGCGGGGAGGGAGGGGAAGGCGGCAGGCGGTGAGCTGGGGAGCGTGGCAGCATCTTCTGCGGGAGCGAGGACCGGGGCAGCGGGTTAACCCTCTCCTCCCCGCCCTCCGGGGCCGGGAGCCGGCCAGACCCATCGTCCCGTGTCCCTCAAGCACCGGGGCAAGGCCCTGGGTCCCCCCTCAGCAGGGATGCTCAGCCACGTGTGCTGCAGCTCCTGTCCTGGCCCAGGGCTGGCTCCATCCCAGCCGGGCTCTGTGAGGAGAAGCTTCTGCCACGGGTTTTCCACTGCAGTCACTCTGCCCCTGCACACACAGACAGTGTCAGAGGCCTCACTTGTGCCCAGCAGCACCATGTCACCCCTGTGAGCCCCTGGAGAGCCTCCCTGTCCCTGTCCCTGTCCCACTCCTGTGTCTGTGAACCCACTGCTGCCTGTTACAGTCCAAGCCTTGAGCCAGGAGCCACCTGCCAAAGCAGCTGGGACAGGCCTGAGGAGCTCAGCTACCTGCTTTTGCCTGGGTCCTGGAACCAGCCCCTGGGATGCTGCAATGTCTGGGGGAGGCTGGTCCTCACCCTGCCCAGCACAGGAGGCTCTGAGCAGGACCTGCTGCCATTCCCTGCTTCCCACAGCCTGACCCGAGCCCAGCACAGACCTCTTACCTGTCTCCAGGTGGTCAAGCCTTAGGGAGGTGGAGGTGAGGGGTTGAGGATGTGCTGGAAGCAGAGCCAGGCATTTTGGCCAGCCCAAGGGGAGGCTGCTGGGATTTTTAATCTGCTTTGGATGAAAGGACCCACGTCCACCCAGGTGACATCGAGGTGCACAAGGTGAAAAGTTGCTCTCCTCAGCACCTGTACAGGAATGACATGAGTGTCCCTGCAGGCAGGATACATGCACAAACCACCCTGTCTCTCCAAAGCCAGCTCCCCACACAGCCCCAAGGCCCAGGCACAGCCCCTGCCTGCACTAGGCAGAGCTGGGGCACTGCGTCTGAGTGCCCAGGCAGAGGCATGGAGGATTTCCTACACTCCCTAAAAAACTCTTCCAGAAGACTCTGTCCCCTTGGGGTTCTGTGGGAGCTGAGTTTCTGGGAGACTGAGGTCCTCACTGCACAGAGGGCATCTCCAAATAGGTGAGAGCCTCTGGGTCACAGTGACTTCTGCCTGCAGTGACATCCCCCTTCCCTCCCTCCAGCTCCTGGAGGGTTCACATACTCTGAGTATGAACAGTTCTGGGTTCAATTTGAGTCAGGATATCTCCCTTCCAGGCATCCCTGTTCTCAGCCACCCAGCCTCCCACTCCAGATGCTGGACACTCACCCCTATGGACCAGCAAAGCTTTGCTCTGTCCAGGACAGCACCAAGGAGCTGGTTAGCTATTCCCAAACTCCAGTTGCTTTTCCCAGATCCCAGCCTCCTCTGCTGTGCATGGCACACTCAGCACCCCATGGTTCTCCTGGGGTCTTTACCAGGGCACCCCGTGGCCACCAGCCCGTGCACAGGGCACGGTGCACATCCTCTCCTCCCGAGGTTATCTGCAGAGGGATGAGGGAATCCAGCAATAATGAGCTTCCCAGCATGAATCACTGCCCTGTTGGGAGCGATGAACGGTGCCAGACAGCAATCCAAAAGCTTTTGGCTGCTGAAGAGCGGGGAACATTCAGGCCAAAATGTGGTTAGGAGGAGACTGGAGTCTCCAGAGCTTCTCAGCCCTGCCTGGAAGCAGCCACGCTCCATTCTCCTGGCTCTGGGTCTCCAGAGGAGCTGGAAGCAGCCAAGGGGTGGTGAAGAAGGCACGAAGACTTGTTCCCAGTGCTCTTCACCATCCTAAGGGCATGGTGAGAACAGGACTCTGCTCTGAGCAGCAGACTGGGCTCCAGCAGCTGTTTCCATCACAAACCTCCTCGTGTTTCCCTGCACACCCTGGTGTGCCCCAAGCCAGCACCTGGAGGCTGCTGCAGGCTCTGAGCACCTACTTCTGCCCAGCTTTGCTCTGGAAGGGTTTGTCCCATGAGTTTCCAGTAGATTCCTGGGATATTCTATTAAGAAAAGATCAACATGATCTTGCCCTGCCTTTAAGTGAAGAGTGGACTGCAATTTCACTTTTCCTTTCTGAAGGAAGTCCTTGTTCCTGGAAGTGGCCAAGGCCAGGTGGGACGGGGCTTGGAGCAACCTGGGCTAGTGGAAGGTGCTGACATAGGCAGGGGTTTGGAACAAGAGGGTCTTTAAGGTCCCTTCCAAAAGAAACTATTCCCTGACTCTGTGATTGTCTGATCTAGGGAGTGTTAAGCCATCAGGTCTCATAATGCTCCCATCACAGTTTCCTGTACTATGAGTTGAATTCACCTGCACCACCCAAAATAATGTCCCCACTGGACCATGTCCCCACACACTCACCACCAGCAAATCTCCTTCAGCTAAAGAGATGAGACAGAGGGAGGGTTGGGAGGGAAACCCAGCTCTCTATTTTTCAGTAAAACTGAAATATTCTCTATAAAAGAAACTGGGGGAAAAGCATCACAAAAAACCTGGAGAATTTCCATGAGGTTTTACAACGTCATGTCTTTCAAAGGGATCCTGCAGAAAAATCATCAGCCAAGTGCCTCCATACTGTGGAGAGCTGGAAAGATGGTTCTGGGTGATGTTCCATCTTGAAATCTTTAGGTGACTTGACCTGAAGATGGGAGAAGAATTTGGAAAAGAAGAAGAAGCACCATCCAACACCTGCAGCCCAACTTTCCCCAGGCCAGGCAGAGTGTCCAGGCAGCCAAGGGGAGCTGGGCACTCCCATCCCTGGTGTCCTGGCCAAAGGGTTCCTCTGCCAAAGGGGGCATTGGGAGGGGATGCTCAGGGCCCCTCAGGAGAACCAGCCCTCTTCCTGCTCAGGCTCTGTGGTGTGGCCATTTCCTTGGTCTGGGCCCCAATTAAAAGAGCCAAATGGAAAGGACCGGAGAGAAAGAGTGAAAGAAACAACATTTCCTGCCTGAGGAGATTAACTCTCCAAATTACATGTGAACAGAGGGGGAGGCGAGAGGGGAAAAGGAAACCCAGCTTCCACCCCAATAAAAGCCAGTTCATTTAATAAAGGGGGAGCAAGGAGGGGGAAGGTGGCTGAAAGAAAATGAGGCTGGGGGGTGTGGAATTAGCCTTGTCAAACAAGGGGCTTTGCTGTCCCAGAACTACTTCTTTATTGTTCCAATTTTTCATGCTTACTTAGCTCTCAATGCTGCACAAGACAACAGCTCATTATCGGGGAGGGGGGGGAATGGGACAGGACAGATGAGGCTGTGGTGGTGCTGAGAAATGGAAGGAAAATAAAATTTTTAGAAAAGGAGCCCTTTCCCTGGGGCTTCAGCCTCTCCCCCCTGTGTGGAGCTGCAGACATTGTGGCTGGGAGGAGTGGGGCATTGCTGAGCCAGGAAAAAGGGTTTTCCACAACCTTTGGCACCAGCAGTGGGACAAAAGCAGCTGATCCTGAAATGCCATCTTATGGCTCAGGGAGGGGGAAGGGGGGGTGACTGAGGGTGACACAGAGGGCTCCCCCATTTCCCTGATGCTTTTGAAGCCTGTCCCGGTGTCTGCTGAGGGAAGAGGGGTTGGAATGGGGCCGGGGCAGGCAGGATGGTGGGGACAAAGCCCCCTCTGCCCCGTGGCCAGGCTGCTGTGTCCGTACGGATCAGCCAGCCAAGGCACATCTGTGGCATCATTGTCTACGAAACAACATGTGCTCTGACTCTGGAAAGCGACTTCCAGCCTCCTCCCAGGGCTCCTTGTTTGTTTTCTCCCCAGGATTTTCCTGATCAGATTGGCTTGGCTTACAAAGCCAAACTCACACCAGAAAGGCTATCAGGATGTTTGTGGGTAGGAAGGTTATGCTCCATATTAGTGATGCTGCCTTATAAAGCCCTGTTTGCACAGGCTCATAACTCTCTGAAAAATGCTCCCTTTTAGGACCAGACAGCTCTGGGAGCCAGTGCTGTGAAGCTGAGGCTCTGCACCAAGTCACCTCCCTCCCACCCACGAGGTCAGCACTGGGGACAGGGCAAGCTGGAGGGCACATGGGGGCTGAGGGATGTAGGAGCACAGATGGGGAAGAAGAGCAGCTATGACCAGACTGGATGGCTTTCTGAGATCCTTGGTAGAGATTCAGGAAACTCAGGAGTGCAGACTGAGCATCTGCACAACCATTTGGAGATATCAGCCATCAACCAAGAGGTGACAGCCACAGCCAACCAGTTAGGGACACTCCTGACCCACAGGGAGCAGTGGCAGCTTCAGTCGGGACTTGCTTGACACCTGCAATGGATAGAGGGCTTATTTTATGTTTTCAGATGTGTCTTGATGCCTACCAGCTACCCATACCTTAATCCATCATGGGATGGCCAAGTAGTCTTATGCTGAAGCTGTTCGTGAGCACCAAGACCCAGCAGTGCCGTTGTCCCCAGTAAAATTTGTGGAAGGCTTCCACAGATGAAGATGTTGGACTTGGAGATGACTTGTATCCACATTCACGTGCTACATACTGAGTGACTATTTCTCAGCAGAAGATATCAACCCTTCTGAAACAAAAGCCTCTACAAAGCTCATGGATGTTCCTCAAGAGCGGAGCCAAAATGTTCCCCCCGTTCTCCCCAGGTTGCTCAAATTTTCCACTTACTGGATGCAGTTCCCACTTGGGAAGCTGGGAGTCTGGTGGGGCCTGTCCTGGAGGCAGGAGCAGTGAGGGTCCCTCAGGACACCCTGAAGGTTGAAGGTGTTTCCCCTGCATTCCCCAGGCACAGCCTGTCAGGTGCACAGTACCACCAGGGAAAGGGGGGGTTGCAGAGGTGGTAAGTTGCTTTTGCAGCCCAGGGAACCTTTGTAGCCCAAAAAACTCCTGATGGGCCAGACCCAAATCCACCCTGGGCATGGCAGAGGCTGCAGCCAAGCCATGGATGCAAAGGTGTCCCTTTGCTGTGTGACAAGGACTGATACTGGCCTGGTTCGCAGTGAGCCCTGCTCTCACAGTACTGATGCGAATGCTGGAAACATTTCAACTCTTCAGAAACAGCTCCTTCTCTCAAAAAATGTGAAGCATACCTCACTTGGAGAGCTGCATTCCCTCCCTCCCACCATGGCAGTGGCAGCATGTGGCAGCTTGGGCTGCAAGCCTGGGGAAAGCCCACCTGGAGGGGAGGCTGAAGCACGTGGGTTATAGCCCTGCTTGTCAGTGCTCTTTCAGAAGTGTGCCAGGTCTTTTTATGCTTGAGAACACTATCCCAACACCCTCCCAAACCTCTGCAGCTGCCAAACCTTCTGAGACAGCAGAAGGAAGAGGAACTGGGTGATGAACGTCCTGGTGCAGTGTGCTGGAGTTCCTGGGTTGCCTTTTGGGTTGATCCCAGCAGGAGCCTGCTTGGCTCGTGGCAGCAGCTCTGGGCAGGATGGCAGCCCACAGGATGGGTGACAAATACCAGGCAGAGATTGGTTTGGCCCCCCTCACTTGCCTGCAGGGCGCAGCAGTGACAGGGCAGGCTGGGCCTCTCTCAGCACTGACACCAGTACAGGACAAGAGGGTTTATGGCCAGAAGGGTCACTGTGAAGCCCAGACCCCATGTCTTCCCTGTACCTGTCCTGCCTGTAGCCTTCTCACCCCTCGAGGATGTCCCAGTTGCCAGAGTGGAGCTGACCCTGGGCTGATGCTCAGCTGCTCCCAGTGGCAGGTGCTCAGTGGGACCAAAGCTCAACCTCTTGGACAGATGCTTGTTTTGAGGCAGGACAGAGAGACAGACAGCCAGTGGAAGCCCAAAGCCAGGCTGAGACCTTACATCACTGCCCAGAACCTTGCAGGATGGTGATCCCAACATCTCCATGGAAAAACCCTCCTCCATCCCTGCTCAGGTGTGAGCTCCAGAGACTCATGTCCACTTCCAGCTGGGGCACGATTTGGGTTTGTGCCCATCGTCCTTGGGGACTGGCACCTTCTTTTCTCCACCCTCTCTCCCCTCTGCGCTCTCCTCCTTCAGCTTTGCCTTCAAACAGTAAGGAACAAATTCCAGGGATTTTGCCTGGGGGCCCACGGAGCGGGGATGCGAGCTGGTCTCCATCTGACTGCGACCGAGTCTCTCCCCCTCACTGGAAATTGAAAGCAGAAGCCGTGGAGCGGTGACAAAAATCTGCATTACGTTATGGCAACTGGATTTCTTTTTTTTCTTCTTTTTTTTTTTTTTTTTTTTTTTTTTTTTTTTTTTTTTTTTGAAGATTTTATAATACATCGTTTTGAAACTCTGCCAGTGATCATCATCAAAGCGAGAGGAGCGCCTTGGAAAGAACAATGGTGGCGGAGGGTGGGGAGCAGGGTGCCTGGGTATTGATGTGTAATCCTCTTTAAAGCCAGTTCTAGAGACAGCATGGGGGGGTGTGGGGGGGTTTGGTGTTTTCCTGAAGCGCAGATACAATTTAGTCTGGTAAGGACAGGCAGCAGTGCCAGAGCTCTAGACTGAGGTGCTGGATCGCATTAGGGCTGCGGAGCAGTTAACCCCCCCCACGCTGCCTCTGGCCCCAGGAGGGCAGGGAGCGGGCAGGGGGGACGGGAAACGCAGAAGGGTCCAAAACAGAAGCTCAGGAGAGACCAGATGGAGAGGAGAGGAGGGGAGGGGAGGAAAGGAGAGGAGAGGAGAGGAGCACACTGCTGCTGGCAGGGCCAGGGCTCTGGATCCTGCTGGGAATCACAATCCAGAGACATCATCACCTCGTAGGGCAGCACCTCGGGCTGTGCCAGAGAGGTCTCCAGGGCTCTGCCAGTGCCACTGGCCACCCGTCTCCTCCTTCCAGCAAAACCAGCCAAGCTGGGGAAGACTCCCACGGCCCCCAGTGCCTTGACATCAGCTCCTTGGCCTGTGTGAGGCCTCTCTACCTCAGCAGTCATTTTTACTGCCCCTATTTCCCTTGCTACAAGGGCTCCTTCTTTAAGCCAAGCAAAACAAGGGACTTTTCCCAACCCCTGCCCCACTAACCTCCTCCCACTGCACAGAATGAGGGGAATGACATAGCACAGCACATGTCCCACTGACAGCAAATGCTGTGAAACCCTGCTGGTTGTCAGAGGATGTCAGAGTCCCGGGGTGCTCAGGTGCTCCCCAGAGCCTGAGTATCACTTATGTTCTCTTGGCTTGATAAAAAGAAAAGCAAATCCCCAGAAATCAGCCATTCACAGCAATTTTCTCACAGCAGCCATCAGCCAGAAGCACCCATCGCTCTGGGCAAACTCATGAGGATGAAGCTCTTTATTTTGGCATTTTTACAACACCAGATCACCAGCTGTGCCAGTTGCCTGGATGTGGGGGGACATTATGGAGATTGCTGGCTGGGTGGGCCACTTTGCATCACTTGCTGCTGCTCTGGAATCCAGTGACCTACAAAACCCTGGCTCTGCTCATCCTGACCCAGACATACTCATCCAGGCCTGCCAGGCTTGTGCCTGCCCTGCTCCAGGCTGGATCTTCAGAGGCTCTTTTCTCCAGGCTGAGCCCCCCCAGCTCTGTTCCCCTCCCTGGACATGCAGTGCACATGAAGCCCAGATCACCTCCTCTTTCATCCTGCACATGCAACAGCCTCTCCAGTGCCATGTTCAGGTGCCATCTCTCCTTTTCTTACCAGATTACCTCGCAGCAATTGCTCAGTTCCCTCACGCCGTGGAGAATTGCACTGCCCATCAGAAACTGTAAATCTTCCAGGTAAACTCCAGCCCACCCCGTTAGAAGTGCCTGTTGGCAGCAGCTCAGCCCTCCCTGGCTGAGGAGATATCTTGCTAGCTAACAATGGGCTGATAATTAAGTCCAGTCCTTTCCAAGATCAGCTTCCCCTACCAGTTAATCCCAACAGCAAATAACACGGATTGACTTTCCCTTGGTCTGTAAATTCAGAACTGCTCTATCCCAAGAGCTCCACGGAGGGGTCCCACTGCACCCTGGGGGCTGGCTGGGTGGGGAGGAGGTGCAAAATGCCTCGGTGAGGTGCCAGCCCAGCCGGGGGTTTGGCCACCCCCTCACAAGCTGGCAGGAGGAGGACCAGCCCCAGCTCACCATGTGGGTGCGAAGTGTAAGAGTGTTGGGGTGGTCTGGGGAGATCAGAGAGACCCCAGCCCGTGTCCTGCTCTCCGTGGGGCAGCCTGGGCTTGTTGAGGCAGCTGGAACTGGCGGGGAGAGACTGGGCAGAGGAGCAATTGAGCTCCTGGCACCCTGCCCTGCTTCTTCAGCACATGTAGCACTGGGCACATTCGTGCTCCTTCGCTGGGCACCACTGCCCTGTGGAGGCAGAATAGGCAGGAGAGGGGTATTTTGGGGCTCACTGCCAGGCTGGGGTGTCCCAGTGTGTGATGTGCCAGTGTTGCATTGCCAAGTACAGATCCAGGCAAAGCCAGAACCACAGAATATCCTGAGTTGGAAGGGACCCACGAGGATCATCCAGTCCAACTCCTGACCCTGCCCAGGACACCCCAACAATCCCACCCTGTTTCTGAGAGCGTTGTCCAAATATTCCTTGAGCTCTGGCAGCCTTGGTGCTGTGCTCACTGCCCTGGAGAGCCTGGTCAGTGCCAACCACCCTCTGGGGAAGAACCTTTTCCTAATATCCAGCTTATCCTTCTCCTGACACATGTCTAGCTGTCCCTTGGTTTCTGTCACTGGTCACAGAAAGCAGATATCAGTGCTGCCCCTCTGCTGCCCCTCAGGAGGAAGCTCCCTGCATGTTTGCCCCTGCCCAGAGCTGAGCTGCACATGCTGCCACAACTGGGGACCTCTCTGCAGCTCTCCAGACCTCCCATCCTTGGATGGTGCAAGAGACTCTTTCCCTCCTGGAATTCCCAGTACCCCAGTTCTGAGCATCCTCTGCAGAGACCAAGAGTGATGTGAGCCCAGTCCCTGAGCAATTTTTCTTCCCAATAATCTTCCACCTGACAGGTAGAGATGCCTGGTGCCTCCAAGAGGTGGTGAGAGGCAGATGCCAACATCTTCCCAGCACTGTGCAGGATGCAGATGTCCAGCCTCTGCCTGGCAGAGCCCTGTCACTGCTCAGGGTGGCCATAGTACCACTGTTTCTAACATCATGTCAGGCATGTGCCCACCCTGTCTAATACAAATTTGGAAGATGTCTTCAGGAGGACAGTTGTCACCTAATGCTGATCTGGTGGATTTCCTCCATGGCTGTCAGGAAAGGCACCTGGGCCTTGTGGGCAACTGCTTCTTGATGTCCCCTCAGCTCTTGTTACAGCACAAGAAAGTCCGAAATCCTTGGCGCCTGCCTAAGGTGGGCCACAGATCCACTGCTCCAAAAAAAAAAGCTAAAAAAAAGACCAGCTTCACATTTTTGACCCTTGCAGAAAGAATGGGTTCCTCAGCATTCCCCCATCCCCTCCCAGGTGGAGTCTTCCTCCTCTGCCATCCAGCCTCAGGATGCCTCTCTCCCCCAGTCTGGGAAGGTGCCAGTCTGCTCCCTGTGGGATCCAAGCAGGATGGCCACCTCCCTCCTGCCACCCTCGGGTAACTGGGAGGCTCCCATGTCTCTGTACCTGTGTTCCCAGCCCCAACCCAGCAGCTCCCAGTAAGCAGGAGGCTACAGCTGCCTCCCATCCTCCTTCTCTATGGGTGCAGAAATGGAGAGTGATGAGGAGGGGTGGAGCACCATCCCCCCCTCTGTCCCCCCAAAAGGATCGGGCTCTCTTTAATGAAAAGCAACAGATGGATGTATCTGGCAAGTCCGGGCTTCCAGGGCGGGGGCGTTTAATGATGTCTTTAAACAGTGCGAGCGTGTCCGTCTCTCACTCGTGTCCCTTCTGCTGTGCAGTGGGGATGCCTCTCCCCAGGCCGGTGCCTTGGGAAGAGCCCTCTCGCCAGCGGGGCAGGTCAGGGAGATGAAAGCATGCCTGCGAGCCCCAGCTCCCACCTCCTAGGAGACGGACATCGCCTCCCAGCCCGGGGACAATGGCGGGGTCTGGTCCCCCCGCGTCGTCTCTAGGTGATGTCACATCGATCAGAGCAGCCGTACTGAGGGGAGGGGAACAAACACGCCTCACACAAAGGAGCTCGCTTTGAAGTCCCGCGGAGGAGCGTGCCTGCTGCCTCCGGGCTGCCCGAACCTCCCGGCGCTCGGGCTGTGTGTGAACGGGGTACGGAGCAGTGGGTGGATGCCCGCGGTGGCCGCACAGGACACTGGAGCATCCGCTGCGCTCCCGGGATCCAAAGGGATGGAGGCTTTGTTTCCACACACCTGCCACAGCTCTCCTCCGGCTCGTGGAACTGAACTGCTTTGCCAGGGGCTGTGAAAGCCGAACCGGCCTTTCCGTGGCCAGAGGGGTGTTCATGGAGCCTCACATTAACCCCACCAGCCATGCTGGGTTTTGAGGAGTCGCTCTGGGTTGGCAGACAGTGGTGCTACTGGCAGTGGCAGAGTCAGTCACTTGGCCTTCCAGAAACAGGGCTCCCATTGCAGGCATTAACTAAACACATTTGGGTTCTGTGCTTTTCTTTCCTAACGGACCAGTTTTCTCCACAGCTGGTAGGCCTGGGAGACTGTCCAGTAAAAATGGAAACCCTTGCTGCATCACAGAATTGCAGGATCACAGATTCACAGAATGGTTCAGGTTGGAAGGGACCACAGTGGGTCATCTCGTCCAACCTCCCTGCTCCAGCAGGGACAAATCAGAGCACATGGCACAAGATTGTGTCCAGGTGGGTTTTGAATGTCCCCAGTGAGGGAGACTCCACACCCTCTCTGGGCAGCCTGTTCAGAGGCTGGTCCATCCTCTGCCCCCTTCCTGCAGACACTGACAGATATGGATGAGGTCCCCTCCCAGCTGCATGTTTTCCAGGCTGAACAGGCCCAGCTCCCTCAGCCTTTCCTCATAAGAGCATCAGGTGACTTCAGGAGCTGGGGGTGTGCTGGGAAAACACCAGAAAGAATATTGTGTGTGCTGCCACTGCCATAACCAAGCAGAAAAGATATGGGCAAATTAAAATGCTACAGACTCTATGTGTCAGTAACTGGATTTGCCATCAGATTTTCTCCTTGGCTGTGCACAGCAGTGGGTCCCACCCACAAAAGAAGGAACACGAAGCACCCCTCAGCTTATACCATGTCCATCTTGCTCTTGCTTCAACCAGTGTTGCCGCACTGGAGGCATTGCTGGGGTCACCAGGCTCCTTCCAGCTGGCTACTGAAAGAGGTAGAACACGTGAAACCCCCATGGGACAGCTCAGGCCAGACCACTTCGTGCCACAAACCAGGGAGATGAGCTCAGAAAGCTTGGCAGAAGAGCAGTGAGGAGCTGCTCATGCCTTCAAGATGAGCACATGGAGCAGGGGCAGTGACAGCAGACTGGATGAGCTCCCATCCATCAGGAGCTGTGTCCCCAGCCCAGTCCAGTGCTGGTGGGATGGGGAACATTTCCCATTGACTTCAGAGTTCATCACAGAGGCTGCACTTACTCCTCAGAGAATAACTCACAGATTGATACAATTTTCACTCATTTTACACATCCACTAAATGCCACATCAGTGCCAGCCACCCTGGCTTCAACCTCCGCCCAGAGCATAACTTCTGGCCTTGGTCACATCACAGCTGAATGCAGCATAAGAAACTGTTGGCTCCAATTTTTAAAAAGTGACTAATTGTTTTCAGCATCTCCTTTTTAATTAAAAAATTAGGGATCAAACCAAAAACACCCGAGAAGAGCTTGATTTTTAGAGAGAGCAGCGCACTTGCCATCTGGAAAAATCAGACAGCGGGCGGCTAAAAATAGTGATCTCCTGAACCCTGGGAAACTGTGCCCACTCGCCCTGGTTTGCTTCCTCTCCAGCCACACGAAGCCACCAAAGCCCTTTCCTCTGCTCCTCTGTTTGGGCAGCAGTTTAGTCAAACAGCCCAGGGAACAGTGTGCACTGGCAGCTGCTGGGGGGGCCGGCAGACGAGCCCTGCTGACAAGCAGGCTCTCTGTAAACCGTGGCTGCACAGTTTGTTTGCACTGTTAAACGGCCATGAAAGTGGTGGCAATATTTAAAAATAAAGATGCTGTTTCATCTTCTCAATGGAAGCCCCGGCCTGGCCTGTGTCATTGCAGAGAGGCACTTCCAGTCCCTCAGGAGCCAGGGATGCTGCAGCAGCTCCCGCAGTGAGGAGGGTGATGTTCGTGCCAGGACTCTCTCCTGGCTCCCTCTAGATCCTCTGTGCCAAGCTGGTACCAGGCCCATTGGTGACCTGCCAACATCCCTGTTCTCCAAACCCCTCTGGACAAAAGACACACCTTGGTACCAGCTGGGCTGTGTCTGCCTTGGGAACACAAGTTTGCTGATGCCCACAGCCTGCCCACACATGCCCACACTGCCATCCCTGCTGGTGGAGATATGGGTGTGCAACACCCAGGGTGTGCAGCTCTCGCCCTCTGAACTGGGCAGATGTGCCCACGTGGCACCAGGCACAGCACATTTTTCAGTGGTAGAGCATCTTCCAGGGCATCTCTGCATTTAAAAAGCCCCCCTGGGGAAGCTTGACCTGGAAATCTTCACAGACAACTCAGTGAACAGTCCCATCTTGTGTGTGTGTGTTGGGTCTGCTGGCTCACACTTGGAGAAGACGAGACACCCAAAAATGAGAACCCAACCAACTGAAGGGAAACACCAACACCACCACACACGGCCTGAGGGGATGGGGGGGAAGAGAAAGACATGAAAAATTAGCAAAACATTTAAGCAAAACCTCTAGGGCATCTGGAAAGGCAGGAGGTAAAAGCTTCAAGAACCATCAGCTCCTGCTCTGTCTGTTCCTGGTAGAGCTCCTCTCCCATAACAACGCAGGGCATTATTGCCCCTCTAACGCTGGCAAACAGCCTCTAACCGACCCATGGAAAACCCCTGGGCTTTCATTTTCCACCCAGCGGGTACATTTCTTTGGCATCTTGGATGTCAAGCATTCCTGAGGCAACACGGTGAAAACACACTCAGCTTGCAAACAGGGGATGTTTCGGGGCTGCAGTAAACACCAGAGCTACTCCCTTTCGGGGACTTCTCCTCCCCTCTCCGTAACCCAGACTGCACCACAGAGCAGCAGATGCTGGCGCTGCTGCAATTTATTTTAATTCCAACCCCCCCCATCTTTTTCTTTCCCCTTTTTTTTTTTTTTTTTTTGATTTTGCGTGTGTCTGGGTAAATTTAGTTCCCATAAAAGTGAAGGACTGTCAACACCAGCTTTGGAGCCAACCATACTGCCGGCAGCTGTTGTGCGGGCTGTGCACACAAAGCCCCCGAGTGCACCTCGGTCTGTCCCCCCCAGCCCTCACAGAGCCCTCCAGCAGGTCCAGCTCATGAGCCCTCAGCTCCATCCCATGTCCTGGAGCACCCCCTCAGCTCTGTCCCATGTCCTGGAGCCCCTCTTTAGCTCAGATCACACAACCCTCTCCTGGCTCCACATCCCTTCAGCCTGGCTTGATACTTCCTAATCTCAATTCATCCCCACACCCAGGCTGCTTCTCCCAGGCTCCCTCTCCTCTCCCATCTCCCACAGCCTTCCAAGGGGACAGCCAGACTCAGGTACCACCCAAGACAGGGCCCCAAAAGCAGCTAAGGAGGGACAGGACAGCGTCCTGCTGAGGGAGCTCTCTTTGGATGGGGGATCCCACCAAGGGAGCTCTCCCTGGATGGAGGATCCCACTGAAGGAGCTCTCCTTGGATGGGGGATCCAAGTAAGGGAACTCTCCCTGCACAGGGATCTCACCAGGGGAGCTGCAAACAGGATGACCATGTTGGAGGGTCCTGCAGCTCTCCCCACTCCTGCCCTTCTGCCCTCATCATCTCCTGAGCATCCCTTGGCTCACTCTGGGCACCAGTGGAACCTCAGGGGGGTTTTCATCTACCTGGCTCTGCCATCACAGGGTTCCTGTGTGCAGACTGTTGCAGGCAGGGCCTGAGGAGCTCTGCAGGCAGCAGCCCTCTGCCAATGGCTCTTCCACCAGCTAAATCCAAGTATTGGGGGATTTTCCTGTAGTTTTATGTGGAATGGTGTCTGGAGGACATTTGGTAGGAGCATGTCCCCTGCAGAGTGGGGCCAGCCCAGCTCTCACACCCAGGCTGTCACCACCTTAGAGCACAGGGGAGCAACACTTGGGCTTGGGGTCACAAGTCTGTTCCTTGGAGCAGGAGCTGGAGAACAAACAGAGCTTATGTTCACCAAGCAGCAGCATCCAGAGTCCCATGGAAGCAAATTGCTTGTTATTTGGGTGCTGAGAGACCCCCATCTCCAATGTAGGGAACCAAAGGGGGACCCACGGGCTGCAAGCCTCTCTCCACTCCCCCACAGCTCCAGGATGACAAGGGCAGGAGACCCTTGAGGAGAGGGGCAGGGGAAAGATGAACCAGAGGAGGGAAAAGAGGGAATTGGAGAAGCAGAGCAGCCCATGTTAATTTTTTTATCTGTATATGAATGTGAAGGTTTGCATGTGCCAACTGGAGGTGTGCCTGACCTCCAGAGCAGGCAAAGGTGAGCAGATGTTACCTCTTCTCCCCTAAATCATGAGCTGGCTCTTCTGAGCCTGGGGGAGTGTTTTGTTCTCACACTGCTTTTCCAATGGAGAAGTTTGAATGTGATGTTGAATGAGTTTTGTTTTGCGTTTTGATGGACCTTTGCTGGTGCCTTCTTGCTGCTCCCTGTGTGGGTGCAGGACACCCCTCAGCACCGTGCTGCTGGCATTGCCCACACGTCCTGCTGCATCCCTCTGCCCTGCCAAAACACTCAGGTTGCTCTGGCTGCCTCTTGGCCTTTGCACCTACCTCCTGTGCAGCTCCTTGTTGTCCTGATTTTGGCTGGGGTTAATCCCAGCTCCAGGGCTGCAGGTCTTGCAGAAGGGCCAGTGCAGCTCTGGACCTCTGCACTTCCTCCATCCCTCGAAACATGGTTCTCCAAGGTAAGGGGAAGGCAGAACCTTGTTGGACCCTCTTCTCCAGGTGGGAGACAGAACCTCTAGCAGAGGGTCAAAATTTCTTGGCCATGGCCAGAGGTACCCCAAGTCCCAACAGGAGCGTGATCCCAGTGAGAAACACAACCCTTGTCTGTGAACATGCACCAACAAGCCCTGAGAGCCTCTCCAGAGCATCTGAGCCAGCTCTGCACTCCACATCCCCTCTCAAATCCCTACACACATCTGACAGGAGCCCCCAGAGTCTGTGCCAGGGTCTGCTGAGTGGGTGAGGACACATGAGCAGGTAGTGCTCAGCTGTCCCTGGCACTGCTGGGAGGTCTGTCCTGCCAGCGCGCTGCGCTCCCACGAGGACTCGGTCTGCTGGAGAGCCCATCCAGTCCCTCCGAGCTGCTAGTGGGCTGTTCCTGCCAAGGATTCATCCTGCTCCTGATCCGCTGGGAAGCCAACTGCTCACACAGCCGGGCTGAGCTCGCTCACCCTCTCCTGCTCTCCGGCTGGAGCCTTCTCCATCCATCCTCTCCAGCAACCCGCGCGGCTCTCCTGGAGCCTCCTCCATCCCTCTTCCCGGGAAACAAGGGGTGCTTCAGGAGCCATGGGGCAGCCTGGAAGTAAGGCAAGGTGAACATTTTTGCCAGGGACCAGGACAACTTTACCTTGTTTGGAGGAGATGGCTGGGAAGCGGTTAACACTTTGGTACTGGATTGATTTCTCCTGGAAGGAAGGAAGTGTCCTCACACAGAAAAAATGCAGAAATAACAGGGTTGGGGTGTTGTGTTTTTTGTTTTGTTTTTTTTTAAAAAATAGCTATTCTTTTTTTTTTTCCAACCATCTGTGCCATTTGCAGCTGATGGGAGGGGGGACGATGCTGGATGGGGGGAATCATTTGGGTTTGGGACCGATACTGCATTTACAGTGTACAAAACAAGGGAGGACATCTGTCCCCAGTGGAGTATTACGCACAGATCTAGGATTTTAACATTGTGCTCACGTCCAGTGCTATCACTGCAGATGCACAGAGATGGTCATGCATAACCCTGAGCTCCCTCCTCCTTGCTGTCCTCCTCATCTGCAACCCGCCATGGCTCCCACTGCCCAGGGTCCTGCCATTCCCAAATGTCTGAGTGTTTTCCAGCCTTCTCCTGACCTGCCCACTGATCCTTTTTCCTGCCCATTGATGCTTTGGGGAAGCAGCTGGTCCTTCACGCCTCTCCAAAGCCAGCCATGGAGAACAGAGCAGGGATCTCCAAGACTAAGTCAGGAACAGCCCTTGGAGAGTGCAGATAAAATGTCATTGCAGACAGCAGCAAGCCAAGTGCCAGATGTGTGATGCTGCAGCTCACCTCCTCAGTGAGCCCAGACCCCGGCTGTGCTCCCTGAGAGCATCAAAAGGGCATTTCTGTCACAGCCAGGTGTAAACCTGCCAGGCCTCTCTGCAGAGGAGGGTCTGGGTACTCCTCAGGTGCTTCCATGCTGGAGGATGTTGGCTGGTGCAGAGCAGTGGAGCCACTGGCTGGGGAATGGCTGCTGGGAGAATCCCGAGGGAGGAGGCTGCTCCTGCCAAAACCCAGCCCTGCCAGGGAGATGGCACTGCTGAGATGAGCCTTTGGTTGGGATATCCTTGGGCACAGTCCCATCTCTTGGACAATGGGCCCTCACCAGCCCTGCCCAGGGTCCCTGGGCGGGTTCTGACCGTGGGTATTGAGGCTTTGCCAAAAGCTTTTCAACAAAACCTTCAGCCCAACTGTGGCTTTCACTTTCGGTGTGTCCCTCTCCTGCCTTTCCGGGTTATTTCCAGTGGTGTGATCACCCTGGCAGTACTTTCAATCCCACCAAAAGAGGTCATTTGAGTTGTTAGTGAATACTCCAATGGAGAGAGATGTTGCTCTGTTGGCTCAAGTGAGACAGGACCCGGTTTTGTGCAATGTGCACAACGAGTGAGGGCTTCAACAAAGAAGAGACCTGAGGAATTTGGCTCTGCTGGAGAAGTCCCAGGTGCCCTGATCCTACCCTTGAGGAGAGGGGCAGGGGAAAGATGAACCAGAGGAGGGAAAAGAGGGAATTGGAGAAGCAGAGCAGCCCATGTTAATTTTATTATCTATATATAAATGTGAAGGTTCGCATGTGTCAACTGGAGGTTTGCACGACCTCCAGGGCAGGGAAAGGTGAGCAGATATGACCAGGAGGACAGGCAGTGATGGCAGGGCAGAGAGGTCTACCAGTGGCTGGGGGAACATGCTCTTACAGCAGGGAAGTGAGCACGTGCCCCACGGCTCGTTAGGAGCCGCTCAGGCAATTAATCTCCCTTGCCTTGGGACTTGGGAGGAGAGAAGCAGCAGATTGGTGGCTGCATCCCGTGATTTACAATACATCTGATAGTTCTAGCCCATTAATAAAACATGCAGTTGGCCATGAAAGGCACATCTGCCTATTTTAAAGACTATAATAATGGATAAAGCTCTGACACATGGATTTCTGTAAGAAAACTAGCACTGTAAATAGCATTCCAAAATTATGTATTCCGTCAAATTCAATGGGACAGTTATTGTATGTTAATTAAATACTACTGAACTATTCAACGGTTGGATGGGGAATAGAGACCCCATTTCAGAAATGCACAGAGTCCCTCAGAACACCCACAGACTCCCAAGGTTTTTACTGGCATCCCCAGCCTGCAATCAGCTCTGATAACAGCAGGCAGGGCAGGGGTTCACAGGTCAAGTGACCTGTCTGTAAGAAGCTCTGGGAACATGAGGATATGGTTTAGTGGTGGACTTGGCAGTCCTGGGTTAATGGTTGGACTAGATGATCTTAGAGGACTATTCCATGGTTCTATGAGCACAGAAGTAATCCACTGTTCAGGTGGTTAAATGATTGTGGAAAAAGATTACTCATCATTTCTTCTGGAATCAGACCATCCAGAGCAAAACCTGCTCCACAATTTCTCTTTGCCTCTAAAGAAAGGCCTCCACACTCTCCTTCCTGATGCCTCTTCCCCCTTCCTGGGATGATCTCCTGACTGCACTGCTTTCCAAGACCTTCTTCACTTTAACTCACCTGGGCCTGTTGGATGTCTGTCTGGGGCCCTCCAAGCAGTGCAGACCCGTTTCCATGCAGGGTACAAACAAGCAAAGACATAAGAAAGGGCTGACTGCAATGACAAGGCTGGTGTTTGCAATGGGAAGAGCAATGGGATAAAAGAGACAGGTCTTGCCCCAGCTCTGAACTGACCTGCTCCAGGCTTGAGATGTTCCCCAGCAGGGATGGAGAGGACTGGTGGGGGGTCTCCAGGAGTGATGCTGTGCTCCATGATCCCACGGGAAACCCTTCTCCAAACTCCTGGGCTGTGTCACGTCAGCTCTCACCTCCTGCTGGTGGGGCTCCCTCCTCTTCCTTCTCCTTGTCCCTTTCCACAAACAGCCAGACCAAAAGCTAATGAAGTAGAGAGAGACAGACAGACAGACAGAGACACTTCCAAACCTTCACTGCTGCCTAATACCGAGTTCCTGAGGGGATCTCGTTCTACCCAGTACTTTGGTCTGGGAGCTTTAGCACGACCCAGCCCAGGACTGCTGAGCTCTCTGCCCCAGAGCTGGGTACTGATAAGGCCTGTGGACACTTTCAAGTCTGCTAAAAAGATGTTCCGAGGTGACAGATCTTAAGCAACACACAGAGCCGAGCGCTGCTCTGCTCTCCACACCCTTCCCCGCTGCCAGGGAAAAGCAGCCACTATCAGTGATAGCTGGATCCAATTTATTAGGCGCTTCGAGGAGACATTCATCAGGCAGGGAGATAAATAATCTTCAGATGGAACAATTAAATTTAATTGCCTGAAGATTATTTGTCTCCTTCCCTGATGATTGTCTCTGCTGAGCGCCTTATAAATTGGATCCAGCTATCAGCAATATTAACGGCGCTTCCCCTCAGGACTGGCCCAGCTGCCCAGACCAAAACACTGGGCTCAGAATGAACTTTCACTGTTACAAACTGTCACTGTTATCGAAACTGATGCCGACTCAAGGCTCGTGGGTGTTTTTTTCTTGCAGTTAGACAGGTCTGTGCTTGAGGTGTCTGGGTTTTCTGGTCCCTGCTGGTGCAGCCTGGGCTCAGCAGAGCTGCTCCCACTCCAGTGGTCCTCTGGCAGTGATGTCCTGCTTGGCAAAGGCTTGAGAAGGGAAGTACTGAGCCTCAAGGTGGAGCATGCAAGGTTTCAGGGCTGGATTTTCTTGTGGCTGCAGAAACAAGAAGGTTGTGGGGTCCATAGCACGCTACGGAGCAGAAAAGGCATATTGTGCTGGCCATGAGAGAAATGTTGACAGAGCCACATCTCAGACTAAAGAGACCTTCAAAATATGTGTGGGCTCACTAATGCCTGTCCCAGCCAGTCTGCCAGCTCGACGGCCAGCACACCACGGGAGCACAGCTTTTCCATGTGGACACACAGCCAGGGCAGACACCTTATTCATGTTACTCCAGGCCAGGACCAAAGCTGGAACGTCTTCAACAATCCAGGAGCCATCAACTCCCTCCTCTGTATACATCTGAAGTCTGGAAAATATCTTAAATATGGGAGAGGAAAGGGAGGGGTTTGATCCTCAGCTGGTGTAAATCAACGGAGCTCCATTGACGTTGTTGGACGATTACTGAGACTTATGTCCTCTGACCCCAAAAATTTCTAGGGAGGGAGGTAATGACTGCAGAGCATTCCAGTGTTGCAAGAGATCTTCCTCCAGCCTGGCTTCAGGGAGGTTGTAACTCCAGGGGCTGGGAAGCAGAGGGATAAATGTCTGGGTGAAGGAAAGGGAGAAGGAAAGCCCCAGGATGCCCAAATCTAAGTCCCAGCTGGAATTTAGTGAGACAGGGCTGTATGGACCATACACCACAGGGAGATCTCATCCTCCTGTACCTTTCTGAGCACGGAGGATGGATGGATGATGTTCTGCCCTCACCCTCCTCTGGGCAGTGGTGGAGGCTAAAGCATCTGCCAGTCAGGACCAAGTCTAACTGCCCTGGTGCCCACCCTGCACATGGTGTACCACGGAGCAACCAGTGGCTCTCCCCACGTCATCCACCCTGCCTGCCTTGGGAGGGCTTTGGGCTGTTGGCAGCTGCCAAGGGCCACGGGCAACACAACCCTTGGCTCCAACGCTGCCAATCCTGCGACAGATGAGCTGTGTCCAGGCATCCCTGCAGTGCTCAGAGGTGTGGGCCGGGGGCCAGCGCTGTGCGCTCCTTCCTCTGAGCAGCGCCCAAAAGACCCTGGAATCAACATGTTTACTGACAGACTCCTGCGCTGTTGGCCTGGTTTTCTGAGGAAATGAAGCTTGTGCAATCACATTGTCTGGGGGTGTCTGTTCCTAATAACTTCTCAGTCCACCAGCCAATTCCAATCCAATTTGTCGGAGTGGGAGAGGTCTCAAAATGTCGCATCCTCCCCAGTCTCCCGGCAGCACGCTGGGTGTCCAGCTGGGCTGCAGGTAACTTGGACCCAGTGAGGAATAGGAGCATCTCCATCACAAAGTCACTGTGAAGAACAGCAAGGTCACAGTTGGTGGCCAGTAGGAAAAGGACCTCACCAGCTGTGGCCAGGGCCGGATGTGCACCATCAGCTGAGGGAAACATGCGTGTCCGGAAGGACGCGAGCTCCAGCTCGTTAGCGCACGTCTGGGCAGAGGAGGACAGAGTCTGCAGCAAGCCATGGCTGCCAGAACGCGTGGAGCTGAGTGCTGAAAAGCCTCCAGCTCCCTGAAGCACTGGGGTTGAGGGATTCTCAACTGGAAGGCATGGGCTCCCAGTGGGCAGAAGTCTCTCTTCCGCGGGGGATGGACACTTCCAGGAGCGGAGCCGCGCCGGGGGCACCCGGCCAAGCAGTGTGGGACCCACAGCCTGCCTTGTCTTGCTTCAGTCTGGGCAGGATCTGGACAGCAGTGCCTCGTTTCTCCTCTAGATGCTGGTTTAATTTGCTGAAGGCATTCGATGGCGCACATGGTCTCTAGCTCAGCCCTGCCAGTAATATGAGCTTAACAGAGCTGGAGAGGTTTTTTTTTAAGCGCCTATACAAACATGATTTGTTTTGTAATAACTCTTCTTCTGTTCTGTTTTGAAGGGGATGATGGCTCTGGGATCTGAGGGGCTCGGAGACAGCTCAGAGCAGCTCGAATTCCTCCCCACATGCTATCAATTAACATCTTCATTAAACACCCGTTCAAAGCCACTTCCAGCCAGAGCATGACGGCGCAGCAGAGCTTGGCTTCATGAAGTCACCCCCAACCAGTGACAAATCAAAAAGGGCTTGGTGTGTCCTGCACCAGCCTCACATGGAAATGGGAGAGAGCTGCCAATGGAGGGAGCGAGTGTCCCTCCTCAGCTCCTCATCACCACCCAGGTGAGAAAAAGAGACCCAATCCATGGTGAGGGACCTGCTGCACGTGCACTTGCTGGGAGAGGCACTCGCTGCAGTGGTGGATCACCTCCCCTGCTCCCAGGCCAAACCTCTGGTCCCACCAGCATCCAGGGCAACTCTCCAGTTGACTTAACCTGGCAAAGCAGGAGGGCTGGGAAAGCCATCTGGAAGGAAACAGCACTACAGAATTGCCCAGATGGGTGTTTCCTAGAGACTCTCCAAGGTATCTTCTGCCTCTATTTTACTTCAGCTACAGGCACCCAGGAAACCCAGCCCCTGGCAGCATATGAGCTGCCTGTCTGCATCACCACCCATGTCTTCATGCCCTCAGGGGTGACCAGCAAGAGGACACAGCCTTTTGCTACCATGATTCCATCTCTACTGCCTGTGGCAGCAGTGGCAGCAGCTGCCCCTGAGCCAGTCACTCTCCCATCCTGGACTTGGTACAAATATCTGTTCTTCAGCCTGGGACAAAAAGGTATGTTTCCATTTTCGGTCAAAACCTGGGATTTAAATCCCTGTGGCAGCTTGGGTGCACCGATAATCCTGTGCTCAGCCTAGACTGCAAACCCCATCACAGGGTCTTCCCCTTCATTAGACATCAAGGAAGCTGAACCTCTTGGTGAAACCAGGCAGCACTGGGGCCCACCATGCAGGCAGCACATCCACCTCTCTTCCCACTCCCCTTCCTGGTCCCTACCACCTCACCATGGTTTCTAAGTGCTTGCAACACTCAGAGTGGCAGGACAAGGCAGCTCCTGTGAGAGGATGAGACCAGGAATAGCCAGGGACTGTCCACCTGCCTGGGGATGTGATCCACACTCCTGTTTTACAGGGGTAACAGTGGGATCTTGGAATATTCTCCCTCCCTTGCTTATGTGCCCAAACACATGTGGTATTTGTGGCTGTTCTACTGAATGTCACCCAAGGGACCTTTTCTTTAAAGATACCATAAAGCCACAGAACCACAGTGTGGTTTGGATAGGAAGGCACTTTAAAGTTCATCTTGTAACCTTGCTGCCATGGGCAGGGACACCTTTCACTGGCCCAGGTGGCTCCAAGCCTTGTCCAACCTGGCCTTGGACACTTCCAGGGACAGCCAGAACTTCTCTGGGTAACCTGTGCCAGGGCCTCCCCACAGATCCAGATATACAGATCTATAATTAGCTGGTCATTTCCCCCTTCCTTTAAGATAAATTTAGCAGACTTTGGCAGCTGGTTCCAGTTTGCTGGTGTCACTGCAGGGCAGTCTGAGGGCAGTGACAGTCCAGCATGGACAGAAGTGGTGCCCTCCTCTGCATCGTGCTGCTGTTCAAAAGCCTCCACTGGTGACCTGCTGAGCTTTGCATTGGGATGGATTTCCATGGCCTTGCACCTTGTGTTCCAGTTTTGGGGCAGTCAGAAAACAGCTGTGTTATGGGAAAACACTGGGAATCAGGTTACCTGAAAGCATCACGGTGACGGGTCCTCTCCAGCTGCAAGCAGACATTTGGTGACATTTGTTTGCAGAGTGCTCTGTTGTGGTTTGGTTGTGGCTCTGGGGAGACCTGAGAGCCCTTCCAGGGCCTAAAGGGGTTCCGGGAGAGCTGGAGAGGGATTGGGGACAAGGGATGGAGGGACAGGACAAGGGGGAATGGCTTTCTACTGACAGAGGGTAGAGTTAGATGGGATATTGGGAAGGAATTCCTCCCTGTGAGGATGATGAGGCCCTGGCCCAGGTTGCCCAGAGAAGCTGTGGCTGCCCCTGGGTCCCTGGAAGTGTCCAAGGCCAGGCTGGACAGGGCTTGGAGCAACCTGGGTTGGTGGAAGGTGTCACTGCCATGACATGGGGTGGGACTGGATGAGCTTTAGGGTCCGTTCCAAGCCAAATTGTTCCATGATTCTGTGAAGTCAAGGACTGTGCTCTATCAGTTTAAAAGCAGGAGCATAATTTGTCACTATCTCCCTGTACAGATCAAGTTAAACTTCGTCAGGACAAGCACATGGACATCTCCAAATGTTCTCTGAAGCCCAAGGCAGCAAGGTGCATGCTCAGCTTTGAGCATGTGGTTTATGAACTATCACAGTAGGCTGGGACTTGAGGGAATACTGATATAAAAACATTGTCTTAACACATCATTTGTTGGATTTTTCTTTTTTCTTCCTAACAAAAAAAAAAAATAAAATCAATTTTAGCCATAATATAAATGTTCATAAAAGAGTCTTGGTTTCAGCAGAGGTATCCTCCCAGATTCTGGAGTTAGAATAAACTTATAGTCATCAGTCTGTTTCCATGTTTTGGTTTTTCAAGTGAAAGTTTGGTTAAACAAACAAACAAAAAAAAATCCAGTTTGTTTTTCCTTTTTAAGTGGAAATAAAATAAAATAATGCACTATTGCTTCCCTGTGAATTTATATCTACGTATTTTCAGTTCCTGTTTTCACAATATTTTATTTTTCAGGCTGCTTTGGGAACAGAAGACTTCCCTGTGTCCCAGGAATTTTCTTGGGATGGAAAGAGCTGTTTTCTGCCTGCTCTATACGTGGGTTTGGAGAACCTCAAGCCAAAAAATCCTAGACACACCAAAGCCAGCTGGAGCTTTCTGGTGGTGCTAATGTCACCCAGACTCTCATCTCCTCCAGCCCAAGTGTCTTTGTGGTTGGGAAATTGCAGTCCTGGTCTAAAATCTGTGTTGTCCAGCCCAGTTCCACGTGGGAAGTGGCTTTGCCCACAGTGGACAGAGCAGACCAGTGTGTGGTTTCTTGAGGAAGCCTGGGCTGCCTGAGCAAAGGCTCTTGGACACGAGCCTCAGGCCAGTGGTGTTTTGCTCAGCAAAGCTGCATCCTCTGTGGGCACCTGGGCTGCCCATGGAAAGAGAGGGCACCCTGCAGCCCCTTGGTTCACCCGGTGTAAATGTGATCTCACCACACTCCAGTCCTATGCTCGTAGGCCGCGGGGGTGAACAGGCCGGGTCCTGCACGGGTGCAGAGTTCCTACAGGTGGTACTGCATGGATTCACTCAGGAATTGCATGTGCCAGAATGGCCCTGGAACCCCCACTGTGTTGGGGATGGCTGGGGTGGCTCTTGCTTGTGTTCTTGCCCCCTGTTTGAGGGTGGAAAGGCTTCCTCTGCCTTCACCGGGGCAGGCCCGGAGCATCCTGCTTCTGTGGCCACTGCAGCAGCTCTGCAGCTTTCCTAGAACCAGAACTGAGGAAAGAAGGAGTGTCCCAGGCAAAAGAAAAAAGAACAAGGAAGAAGGGAGAGGGGAGGAAGAGAGAAAAAGGCAAAAAAAAAAAAGGCAAAAAAGCCCAATCCCCAAACAACAACAATGAAAACAACAAAAAAACCCCACCTAACCAAACAAACAAAAAAACCCACCCCAAGCCCCAAAACATCCTGGTGTCTCAGACTCAGAGAGAAACCCTTGGGAAGCACAAAGCTGGATTCATGTCTGATGAACTGAGCAACTGCCTTTGATGGGATAAAAGCAGATCAGATGCTTTAGAACTGATGCCAACAAGCTCCTGATTTTGGGGAGGAATTTCAGTGTCACCACTCAAGTTTATTTCTATGAATATGCACAATGTGAGCAAAATACCACTCAGGCAGGGCTCCTCTAGTGATGGAAATGAAAACATTCCCATTAACCTGCATGGGAGTACTCCAGTTTTCTCCTGCTGTGCCTCTGGACCTGGGTCTACCTCCAAGTGGACGGAGGAGAAGACCTGTTTGCCCACCTGCACAAGCTGGTATTTTGCTTTCACTGTGCCCAGAAGCAAAAACTAATACGCTGATATGTGTTTAAATGCTGTTAGTGATGCAAGTGACCCTGACAGAGAGACAAAAAAAAAGCCCTCAGAAAATACAAATTGTTCTGCAGTGTCATCTTTTGGTGCTCCCCAGCACCTGGGAGAGGAGCCCACACATCCCAGCTGAGGAGAATGGTCCCTGCCTCCAAGGGAAGGTGGGGAATGCATTCCCATGTGGTGGCCACTGCTGCCCTCAGACCCTGTTTCTGCCCCACCT
This sequence comes from Pachyramphus minor, assembly GCA_013397135.1. Taxonomy (NCBI): domain Eukaryota; kingdom Metazoa; phylum Chordata; class Aves; order Passeriformes; family Tyrannidae; genus Pachyramphus; species Pachyramphus minor. Next base: position 59,348 of record VYXB01002890.1, read on the forward strand.
CCCACATGGCCCTGCTCAGACCTACCCCAACCCAGGGGACATCTGTAGGGAAGCACATTTCCAGCACGTGGGACTGTCTGTGGAAGGTTGGAACCCAACCCAGGGAGGGGTGGTGTGTGTGGGCAGGGTGTTGGGTGTTGGGGTGGCAGCAGGACTGGGGCAGTGCCCTCCCTGTGCTGGCACTGCTGGGGCACCTCCAGCACTGGGGGCAGTTCTGGGCCCCTCAGACAGGAGAGACACTGAGGGGCTGGAGCGTGTGCAGGGAAGGGAACGGAGCTGGGAAGGGGCTGGAGCAGCAGGAGCAGCTGAGGGAGCTGGGGGGGCTCAGCCTGGAGAAAAGGAGGCTCAGGGGGGATCTTCTGGCTCTGCAACTCCCTGACAGGAGGGGGGAGCTGGAGGGGATCAGGCTCTGCTCCCAGGGGACAAGGGACAGAAGAGGAAACGGCCTCAAGTTGTGCCAGGGGGGGTTTAAGTTGGATACTGGGGAAATTTCTTTATGGAAAGGGTTGTCCAGCCCTGGCACAGCTGCCCAAGGCTGTGGTGGAGTCCCTGTCCCTGGAGGGATTTAAACACTGTGTAGATGTGGCACCTGGGGACGTGGGTTAGTGGTGGCCTTGGCAGTGCTGGGGGGGCAGTTGGACTCAATCTTAGAGCACTTTTCCAACCAAAATGATTCCATGATTGTGTGATACCAGTGCAGAGGGGTTAGTGAGCACTGAAGGTGCTCAGCTGGGCTCAGATGGGTGCATGTACAGGCACAGCTGCCTTTGTGCCAGGGACAGGCTCTGGGACTGGGGACACGGGCACCACAGGGACAGCTCTGTCTGTGCTGGGTGACAAGGTCTGTGCAGGAGCGGTGTGCTCAGTCCTCCTGGATTCTCACCTGCCTTGCCCATTAAAATACTGGAGAAAAGGGATGCTACAAGCCAAATTATGCCTCTTCCAGCTCCACCTCCACTGCTTCCCCAAGTCGGGAGAGAGTAGGGCTGAGGTCAGGTGCTCTGGGAATTTTCCTCCGTCGCCGGTGCCATGGGGTGCATGCCAGGTGCCCATGGAGAAAGCCCCCTCACCAGACCCCTGTACCACTGCCAGGAGACCTACCAGGGCTGATGCTCTCAATCCTTGTGCTGCTGGGGTGACTGCCCCCGCCTGCTCCTCACCTGACAGCACACCTTGTCACACCCTGTCACCTCGGGCAGCCACCTTGGCTCCCCACAGCCCCTAACACTGAGACTGCAGCCTTACAAACTGCCACAGACAGAGCCTGCTGGTTTCTATTCCCATTCCTTGGCCATGGGGAAGGTCAAGAGAGTGTCTGAAGGCTTTGCAACCTGTTCAGTAAGAAAACACTGGGATGTACCCATGAAACCACACAAGGAGAGAATGAAAATGTGAAAGGAAGCAATCACCTAGAAAGAGAAGACTGAGAGGAGATCTCATCAATCTGGCAGGGGATTGGACTGGATGATCTCCAGAGGTCCTTTCTGACCCGAGTTATTCTGTGAGGAGTGAGTTCCATCAGGACATCACACGTCCCAGTACCCCCGGTTAGGGGGCTTCCTGTGCAACTGGAATGCAACTCCTACCCTTCCCACTCTGACTGCATCCAACTCTGCTCCTACCCAGGCCCCTGCTCTTTCCCTCTTCCTCTTCCAGGCAAGGGGAGGAGGTACCATAAACCCATGTACTGTTCCTTGCAGCCAAGTGATGGGTGTTGCTGTGTGGCCAGAGAAAACCCTGCAGAAAAGCATTCACAGCCAGTGAGATCCTTCCCCAGTCACAGCTCCCCACAGAGAAGTGTGGGCAACCAGCTCCCTGCAGGGCCCAGCTGGTCCATGTCCACCCTGGCCAAAGAGCCAGCGTCTGGCTTTGGGTCATGGCTCCCTCTCTCTCAATGGAGCAGGGTTTCTAGGAAGGGAGAACAAATTCTTAAGGAAAGGCGACGCCTTTTTCCCTTCTGGGGTCAAACAAAAGGGCAGCAGGAGCTGCACGGCTCCGTGCTGAGGAGCATCAGGAACCCAGATGTAGCTTTCTGTATGTAGCCCTGATCTAACAGTGCATTCATTCTGTGACTTCCAGAAAAGCCATTTAGTTTTCCACCAGTCGTGCCTTCCCTCTCCCCTGCCCCAGGCTCTGCACATCAGTAGGTGACACATGTGAAGGGAAGGGCCACCCTGCAGCTCCTGCCCCTTTGCCATGTCAATACCCACATATGCCCAACCAGGACAAACTCCATGGGAACCTCTACACTCACCAACCCACTCCTCCCTTGACCTGGGAGAGTGGGGTTGGTTTTAACTTGAGGCAGAAGACAAGCAAAGGAGAGAGGAGACGGGAGCGGTGCCTTTTCAAGCGTTCCTCTGTCGCTCGCCTCCGCGTCCCATGGCGGTGCCTGCGCTGACGTCAATGTGGTGCCGTTGATTTGCACCAGCTGAGGGGCTGGCACACGATCCTCCCCTCCAGAGTGGTTCTGACGTGGGGCGGGGAAGGGCTCGTGCTGGGATATATCCCTGCCCGTGCCGCACAGTGTGAGCCGCAAGGCGAGAGCCACGGCCCTCTGAGGAGCGGCAGCAGAGCCACGGGGCTGCCCACGGAGCCCCTCCTTAACCCCAGCACCCAGGGATGGGGGTCTGCTGCCCAGCCCTAACCCCTCTGTGCCAAGACAAGCTACAGCTGCGAGCTCTCCTGCCTTCCCCACTCCTCTCCTGGGCTTCTTCCCTTGCTGGAGGCTGCGGGACCAGATCAATGCACTGAACTGCAGATCCTCAGACCCTACAACTCTGGGCTTCCACCACCACACAGAGGTGATGCCTTGGCACACCCAAGCTTATTCTACTGCCTTCCAGAGCAATGCAGCAAACAAGTCAAAAACAATTTTGACTTGTCTGTTTCTCCCACACACGCGATTTGCATGATAATGTAACGCTCCACAGAGTGGAAAGCTCCTGGGAAAGATAAGCCCAGCCCTTGGAACTGGGGCTGGTTTGGGAGCTGGAATGCTACGCATCAAGCAGCAAGAAGGACAAGGGATATGCAGTCAGCAGCAGTCATCTTTACTATGGACCACAGGAGATCAGAAAAATAACCTTGGTAACAGGAGACCTAGTGGCTAACAAAATGTCATGCTGTAGGACGCACAAGAGAGGCCAAGCACAATCACCAGAACAAAACGGCACCCAGGAGGACAGGGAAGCCCAGGGGGTTGCAGGAGATGCCCTATAGCACACCTCTAGTGGTATTGACACGTCTGCATGAGCGTGGGGTCCTTGGAAATGAGTCAAAGGGTCTTCACCTCTTCCCCAACTCCAGTGGCTCTGGCACAATGATTATTGACTTTTTTCCAGAATAAAAATAATAATATAATTTTGTTCCGAGAACTATGTGCAAGAATCATTTCTCCAGGTGCAATGAAAGGAGGGCAGACAGGAAAATACCCTTCCCAGGGCTGGCCTTGTGGCTCATGCCCTCTCCTCACTGACACCACAGCCCTCCCCAGCAATCCTCTGTGGCTTTGCCTTCAGTGAATCCCAAACAGGGTTTTTCAGAAAAAGAAGAAAGGGGAAAAAAAAGGTATTGCTGCTTCTTCTTGTAATATTTTTCCTCTGTTTCTCCCCCCTCTTCCTCCTTAAAAATGTTTACTTTCAAAAATTCCATTCCTGCAGAGATTCCTCCCGAGCTCTGAGGTCTCCGCACTCCACCCTCCTCTTCCCCAGTCAGAAAAACTGAGTCTCGATGTCTCTTTGGTTAAAAAAAAAAAAAAAAAAAAATTAAAAAAACCCAACACAAACAAATAACACACAGGCCAGTATGATCCCATTCCACCCTGCGGACTCCTGATGAGAGGGTGTCTGTGGAAGAAGGAAGCATCAGAGACGAGCTGTCTGCTCTGGAAGCCGAGGTCCCCGCTGGCTCTCCTCCTCTCATACGGTGGTCGCTGGCCCATACTGGAGCACCAGAGGGGAGGTCTCCTTGATCCGGACGTAGAAGCGCCCCTCGGGCCGGCTGGCGTGGAGGGACAGAGGCAAGAAGTCATCGGGAAGCCACCGCTCGCCCTCGTCGGAGGCGAACACGAGTCCGAAGTGCTCCAGCTGCTCCTCGCCGTAGCAGACGGCGGCCGAGCCACCCAGCACCCCCCGGGAGATGTCGTTCATCTCCAGCACCACCAACTTCACCACCTCCCCGGCGGACGTCTGGCTGGTGATGTGCAGCTGCAGAGAGAGAAAGGTGGGAGAGACGGATGGTGAGGGGGTGGGATGAGGAGGAACCAGGGGCCAGCGGCAGCACACAGTGTGAATGAACAGCGAGGGTGGGGGAACAGCCACCCCAGTGGTGCCTGGTGCTGCCAGGGCCCAACCCATGGACTGCTCTCTTGCCTCCACTGCTCTCTCTGAGTCCTTACTGCTCAACTCTTGCATGTGTCACCTACAGCTCTGTTCAGGCTGCCCCGCAACCCCATCAGCTGTAGCTGGAGAGGGACAGTCCCAGCCTTGCTCCTGCCACCATGGAGGGACCTGTGTGAAGCCCCTCTTGTGAGCAGGGTCCAGACCATCAGACCAGCTGGACCACAACAGCTCAGCCAAACTACAGCTGAAGCCTCTTCAGGACATGATGCTAAACTTCATCCCGTTCACAAGCTTGGGGTTCTCCCACCAACAGCTACCCTGGCCCCACCCCACTACCCTGGGGACAGCCCTCTCAATCCCAAATACTGTCAAGAGAATGAGCTTATTGGGGCTCTGGTTGCTACCAACACCAGGAGCTGCTACTTGACTTCAAAAGCCCGAAGGCAGGACATCCATCCTGGCCCGGGCACGGCGACGGTTTCCTTTGGCACATCCGCAGGGGTTCGTGGGGTGCTGGGAGCAGTGCCCCGGCAGGGTGGTCCGAGCCCTCGGCCCACGTGAGCCCTGCCAGCTCTGCACAGCCACAACAGGGCTCAGCTGATTTATGCCAGCCCAGGAGCTGTGCCTTTGAACTCGGCTTTCTTCGAGGAGAGCATCGTAAAACGCTTTCAGGCAGGCGTGTCCAGAGCTTTGCAACTTCAAAAGCCACGTGGGCAGCCCGCCAGGAGCCCGAGGGCTTCAGTTCCATAGGAATCTATGGGCATTCCTCAAGTGGAAAAGAGTACTGCAAGGCAGAGCCCTCTCTGCTAGGACAGCCCTGCTGGGTGCAGAGACACCAGCTATCAAAAGTCCCCAGTAACAAACCCATCAGCCTGTTGGCTCTGTCTTACATCTGCCCTTTCTTTAGGGTCTGTTTCAACCCAAACTACTCCATGATTTAAGGATTTTCTGCTCCATCATCCTCAGCCCCTGGCACCAGGAATGTCCCAGAAGGGAAATTTCAACAGGGGAAGGATTTCCATGGCTGGGACCAAAGGAGGCTGCAGGTCCAGAGGGAGGTCTGTGCAGGACGTTTGTCCTGGGGGTTGTCCTCCATGGGAGATCCCACCTGCAGCAGGTCAGCTCTCTGCAGCAAAGCCCTTGTGCAGAGGACTCATGTCAGAGCTGCACCAGCAGAGCCCAGTGCCTGCAGCTCCCCCAGCTGGGACTAGAGTGGGTCCTGCCACTGGAGTTGCCACAGGCTGGAGATGAGTGGTTTCTGCTCTCCAGGGGAAGGCTGGACCTGGGAGCACAGACCCAGGGAGGGGAGGCTGTGGGAGGGACATGGACAGGGCAGGAGGGTGACGACTGAATTTCAGCCGGGGAGGATCATGTGTTTGAACAACAGGACATGGTGAGGGAAACCCACCAGCGTGTCCTTTGCTCACTCTCTGCCCATACTGGGTGACACCAACCTACTGTCACANCGACTGAATTTCAGCCGGGGAGGATCATGTGTTTGAACACCAGGACATGGTGAGGGAAACCCACCAGCGTGTCCTTTGCTCACTCTCTGCCCATACTGGGTGACACCAACCTACTGTCACAGCTGCTGAACCACAGACCAAGAGCTGAAATGCAGCCTCACTGCCCTGTCCTCTCTAAATTCCCTACATGTGGCCCTGGCCCACTGTTCCACAGCAGTGGCTGTCTCTCCTGCAGAGCCATGGACCTCGTCCTGCAGGGAGCCTCAGCACTACAGCAGGGATTGAGGGCAGGAGTGCTGTGGGTCTCCAGGAGACCTCACCCATGGGAGGACGGGCAGGGCTGTGCCAGGGGCAGGGCTGTGCCAGGGGCAGGGCGTGCAAGCCCCACTGCCTGTGTCCCCATCCTGCCAGCCCCGTCCCTCCGGGCAGAGCTGCACCACTGCCCACTGCGGGCTCTGGTACCTTGACACTGGTCTCTTTGGAGAGTCCCGTTTCGTACTGAGGGCAGACCCGCAAGGTGACAGAGCCCGGCTTCTTCCCTTGGTCGGCCAAGCACCCCGGCTGCTCTGGCTGCTGTTCTGGAAAGTTCGGAGTCCACTCATCGGAGCGCGTCCGGCAGACGGGCTCAGAGCCCTGCCCGCCCTGGCGGTGCTCGGGGCTGGGCGTGGAGCCAGTCCCCAGCCTGAGCTGGCCACAGTGGCCCGTGGTCCTGCTCTCCGTCGGGGAGCTGTTGACAGAGCCAGGGCAGGACTTTCTGGGGGCCTGGCAGTGGGGTTTGGGGAAGTCCAGGCTGCTGGTCCGGACGCAGTAGGCCTGTCTCTTCTCCGTGATGCGCAGCAGCTCGATCTGCCGGCTGGGCAGGACGAAGTCGCTGTCGTAGAGC
>VYXB01002890.1:66142-81137 GCA_013397135.1 Pachyramphus minor
GGGGGGGGTCGTGAGCTCGTGGCTCTGCAGGACGTCCGGGGCACTGTCCCGCAGGGTGCGGGCGGCTCTCCGGCCGCAGCACTCGGGCCCCGAGGGTGAGTACACCAGGTCGAGCTCCTTCGGGCTCTGCGCACGGCTGGAGTCGTAGTCGCTGTCGGTGGCCAGGAACACCTCCGAGGAGCCTTCCTCGTCTGACAGCCCGTGAGAGTCTGTGAGGGGGTGAGAGAAGCAAAGAGGGGCTCAGCCTTAGCGTGGACAACCCTGGCTGATGGTTTGCACCAGGCGAATCCAGGGAAGCTCCCGAGGTTTTACGCCCTTGTCACACACCAGTGCTGTGCTCAGCAAGGTACAGGCAGGGCTGAGACCGGCTGCCCTGCCCTGCTCCCGACTCCAGCCCTGCCTGTACCTCGGTGCAGCCACTGCAGCAGCACCTCTGACCCCCTGAGCCCACCAGGCAGGAGCTTGCACAGCCGGCTCCTTACCGGAGTTGAGCTTGCGGCTGGTCTCTGGCGAGGGCACCGGGGACGGAAGGTAGTCGAGGTGGGACGAGGAGGATCGGGTTTTCTCCTTCATTGCCCCCCCAGCCTCGCTGAGGAAGCCGCTGAGAGACACCCCACAGGAGGGCTGCTTGTAGCGGGCATGCTGCAGGGCATCCATGATCCAGCGCATCTCCCGCCAGATCTCCTCCATTTGCTGCCAAAATAGGAAATGGACGATCCCTTTCAAACAGCACATTACAGCAGCAAGAAAGCCCCACGGCAAAACACGGGCTCTGCCCACACACCTCTCCCAAGAGCTCTGGGGGAATCCCAAGCAAGTGCTCTCAGGTGGGAGGGTGCTGCTGGTTCAGCAGGACCTGCGTGCTGCAGGCAGGGTGCTGGGACAGGGGTGCTGTGGGATGCTTTTTTGCAAGTCCATCTCAAAATGCACTTGCAGGCCCTTTCCTTGCAAGGAGGGGACATGCAGAGCAGAAGCCTTCAGCTCTCCTCAGGATTTTTAATGTGATCACTGCAGTAAGAAGTTGCTACATTAAATAACTGCAGCCTGGAGAAGACCTTAGAGACCCTTCCAGGGCCTAAAGGGGCTCCAGCAGAGCTGGAGGGGACTTTGGACAAGGGCCTGGAGCGACAGGACAGGGAGAATGACTTCCCACTAGATGGGATATTGGGAAGAAATTCTCCCCTGGGAGGGAGGGGAGGCCCTGGCACAGGTTGCCCAGAGAAGCTGCGGCTGCCCCATCCCTGGAAGTGTCCAAGGCCAGGTTGGACAGGGCTTGGAGCAACCTAGCCTGGTGGAAGGTGTCCCTGCCCATGGCAGGGGGTGGAACAAGGAGAGCTTTAATGTCCCTTCCAACCCAGAACATCCTATGATTCCATGAAAGCCTGGTCTGCTGTTGCCCATCAGCCACATCAGAGAAACCCCACGGGGCCAAAGCCACCAAGGCCAGGGAACAGCCCCTGCTCAGGAGCTCCGGCATGACTGTCCTGGCAGGTTCCATGGCACTGTCAAGCCTGGCTCCCATCCCATACCTGGATGTAGTCCTGAACCTGTTGGTGCCTCTGCTTGGCAGTGGAGAGCTCAGCATCAGAGAAAGCCTCCCTGAGGCTCTGCTGGGAGAGGAGCGACTCCAGCTCCAGCAGGGCGGACACCTGGCAGTACTGGGTGATGAACTCGCGGTCGTACGTGAAGAAGTGGACTGGGGAGAGCAAACAAGAGAGGGAGGGATGAAAAACATCAGGTCCTTTGCTGTGGATGCCCTACGTGCTCCTTCCTATCACCCAACACAAGGAGGAGGCAGCGCTGTCCACTAGTGCAGCTGGACAGCCCTCAGCACAGCCCTCCACTCCTCCAGGGAGGTGAGAGAGCTCCAGCCCACCACACTGCCCAACACAGCTCTCAGGAGGTCTCAGGGCACAAGGGGGCCAGCAGGGTTGGCTTCTGGCCTTCCCTCTGCTCACCCAGCTCAAAGATCTGCAGCGGCAGCGTGAGGAAGCCGGAGCGAGGGGTGTAGGGGTTGTTCTGGCCTGGAGCAGTGCAGACATCGTCTGATGGAGGCAGCAGCAGCAGGAAGGAGACCTGATCCCCAAAGTCCAGCACCTCTTGGCTGTACAGGCGGAAATCTTTGGCCTGCAAGAACACAGTGAAGGTAACAACTGCAAACATCACCTGGTGGGCCCTCTGCCAAGTCCTCATGCACAGAGGGACCACCTGCAGCCAGGTGACACTGCTACTTCAGCACACAACCATAGGCTCCTTGCTTCCAGTGCAATCTGCACTCCTCACTTCCTCTCATTTCTCCTAAAAGTCTCCAAACTACTGGTCAAAGTCTCCATGACAGGGTCTCAGGGAAGAAGTGCCACACTGGGGCTGCTGGGCACCTTGCACCTTACCAGCAAATACTTGGCATGGTGGAAGAGGGTTTCTCCCCCCACAGTCTGACCCCAGGGGCTGCAGCTCCAGCCCACCACTGACCAGGGGCCAGCCTGCTTTGGAGAGCTGGGCCAGTCTCGTGCTGCCCTGGACCAAACCACGTGCTGGGAAGTAAAGCAAACCCAGATTCACTGTCCTTGCTTTGGAGCTACAGGGGAGGGCAAACAGTTCCTGGGGACACTGTCCCTTGGGTTGGCAGATGCTTCAGACTTGCCCATCACTCACCTTCTATTGGCACAGGACTAAAATCTCATGGGTGCTTCATCCTGATAAGGAAGGCCCGGGGCTGGGGTTCCCTGCCTGCTGCAGTGACCAGTGTGTGCTCACAGCCCCTTCCCCTCCCTCCTCCCCACACCTCAGCACCTGCCTCTACCTCTTGCAATGGGATGTTGACCAGGGTCATCAGCTCCTTGATGGCCACTTGGAGCTCATGAAACAAGGGGTTGTGGGAGGTGTCAGCCTCTGGCTCTGTGGGAACAGGCTCCTCCACACTGGCCATCTTCTGCAGCCATTCCCACTCCTCCCTGGAGAAGGACAGAGACAGGCAGGTGAAGGAGGGAGTAGCTCAGGCTGGACCTGGACACACAAGCTCTATGAGAGCTGTGTTTGTAGAGCTGTTCCTATCCCAAAAATTGCAGCATCCCAAAGGGATGTGGGAGCTGTGGAGAGTGAACTTGGTTTGCTCCAGCACCAGGTTGAATCATAGAACCAAAGAGTATCCTGAGTTGCAAGGGACCCACAAGGATCATTGAGTCCTGCACAGGATAATCCTATCAATCCCACCCTGTGCCTGAGAGTGTTGCATGGCAGGCAGCAGGGATTAGAGGGAAATTACACTGCTGCCAGGAGCCCAGGAGCAGAAGCAGGAGGGGCTGGTGCTGTCAGGCTGGATGGGACACAGCAGCCTGGCTGCCCTGGCTGAGCTGCCCTGCAAGCCCCACCTGGAGATGTTGGGGTTGGAGCGAATCTTGACGTGGCACAGGATGTTGGGGAGCTGCTCCGGCACCAGCACTCGGATCTGATCCACGGCACTGCAGAGCTTCAAGTAGCCCAGGTAGAGGCCCGGGGAGAGGGCATGGCTGCTCCTCTGGTGGTAAACCAGCTTGTCCTGAGGAGAGAGGCACTGCTGGACTGAGCGAGCCCTCACAGCACAGCTCCCGCCTGCCTTTGTGCTGATGCTGTGGCACAGCCAGCCCAGGTGGAGAAAGGGAATGGCAGAGCAAGAAAACCCAGCGCTGCCAGGATGAATCTGGCATCAACCTGATGCCTGCCCTTGAAACAACAGGATTTTTGGAGGCTGGCTGGGCTCTGCTCCCCGTCTGCCTGCAGCCAGGACCAGACCCTTAGTGGCCCGGGCCCAGGCTCAGCCCGAGGGGGAGCAGGGAGCACTGGTGCTCCCCAGTGGAGCCCACTGCAATCCCCTGCCCCAAGGGCCCCGACACACACCTGGACAGAGATCAGCAGCGTGTCCAGAGCTGTGGGCTCCTCCGGGGAGGACACGGACTTGCGGCTGGTCTGCAGCTTGCAGATGGGAACCCAGCGGACGCTCTCGAAGGTCTGGTTGGTCTTCACCTCCTTCAGGGTGACGATGAGGATGTTGCCCTGCTTGTCTTTGACGGGCTCAAAGAAGACCTGCCCCAGGTCCTGAATGCCCAGCAGCCCCTGCACAATGGGGTGGGAGGGCAGGAGAAAGCAGAGTGTCAGGGGACGTCCTGGAGGCACGGTGCTTGTGGGTCTGTGCAGCTGGGATGTGACTGCAGCTGCTGGAAAGCAGTCTGCCCAGCAAAGCACCCAGCCCCTCTGCATGAGACTGCCATGATGCCTGGCACTTCTTTGTCCCACAGGCAGGCTCCTGCCAGGGAGGACAAGTCAGGGACATGCTGTCCTGCCACGGACCCAGACGCGGGCAGGACTGGCAGACCCCACGCTCCTCCCGGCTGTGCTGCTCCCAAGGCAGCCTGGCCCCCCCTGTCCCACCAGAAGGGTTTGTTCCCCACCCAGGCTCACCCTCACCTGCATCTGTGAGATGGCCAGCAGCATCTTGAAGCGTGTCTGCAGGATGCAGGAGCAGGAGGACTGGGACACGGTGACACACTGCCGCAGCCACAGGATCTCATCCCACATGCAGGACACCTGCAGCACACAGCACACCAGGGGCTCACTGCCACTGCTGGGTCACAGCAAGGTGTCCTGGGACAATCCATTGGCCTTTCTGCTTGAGCTGGGTTAGGAAGGTGCATGGGCACACCTCAGCAGGGATGCAAATCCCTGTGCCACAGGCACCCTGATACCCCTCCAGAGCCTGTACCAGGCCATGTCCACTCAGATATCCAGCCTCTAGGACCTTCAGTTTGAATAGAAGCTAGCCAAGCGAGCAAGGGAGAAGAAAGCCTTCTCCATCAGTAGATAAAGACCATCCAGCAAACTATTTTGACCCTGAGCTGCCCACATGCCCTTTCCCTAAGTCTGCTGACAGTGGAGGACCAGCAGCAGCACCCTGCACATCCTACAACAGAGGCAGAGTTGCTGTGGCAGGATGCTGAGGAGAAGCAGTTCAGCAGCTGAGAAGCCACTGCCATCCCTGTGCAGACACAGTGCCCACACTGGTGGGGCACTGGTCCATCGCCCACCTTGGGGCTTCCAGGGGTTGGGATGAAATTCCAGCCATTCCCTGATGGTTTCCTGGTCTGTGCTGAACCCCAGAAAGCATCAAGCCCATGGGCTGCCTGCGCTGTGCCAAGCCCCAGTGCCTGGGCTGGGGGGGAAGTTGCTGCCAGCCAAAGGCATCAGTGGTGCCTGATGCCCATTTGGGTCACCCTGACACCCCCAGCTCTCCCAGCACAGGGTCCCTGGGCCACCCACCTTGGTGAACCAGAGGAAATCCTGCATGAGCAGGCAGGAGTAGGTGTCATCAATCTCCACCACGGGGATCTGGTCTTCGTGGGTCACCAGGATGTTGTCGTCCTTGTAGAAGATGGCTGTCAGGTAGAGACCCCTGCATGGGAGGGAAGACACACTCCAGTGTCACCCCCAGCTTCCAGCTTCATCTCCCAAAGGGTCTCTCTCCTGAGGGAAGAGGAGGTGCCCAGCCCCAGGTCTCCTCTCCAACAGCCCATGGCAGAAGAGGCCCATGGCCAGCATGGGAGCAGGAACAGCAGATCCATGGCTGATGCCCTCCTGGCACAAGGGAGGGTGATGGGGCCAGTGCAGCCTGTGCAGGGGACACACTGGAGTGCCTGAAGGCCAAGCATGGGGGAGGCAGTGGGAGGGTGCTGGGGTCTAGAGGAGGTGGGTGCTAGGTGACACTGGGATGGTACAGGGATCTGGGTGCCAGTACAGTTTGGTCAGCCCAGATGGAGATGCCAAGGAGAACGTTCCATCTCTGTGTCATGGGACTCATCTGCACTGAAGCCACCTCTCCCATTGGGAGAGGGGCTCTCCACAACCCCTTGCACCAGCCTCTCACCGCTTCAGTGTCTTGAGAAACTTGCTGCCAGGGTGGAAGAGGTGCTTGAGGCTCTTGGAGACCGAGTGCTTTCTGCTCTGGGGCTGGTTCTTGCAGGGCTCTGTGGAGCAGAGAGCAGAGGATGCTGCAGCAGGAGGTGAGGAGCTGCAGTGGCAGCCCCTGGCGTGGCACACCAACCCATGGGGAAGGCTCTGCCAAGGTCTCCACAGCCTGAGCTGTGTCCCTGCTCTGCTCACCCATGGCACAGAGCTATTCCTGGTACCACCCTGGGGTCTCAGCTGGACCCCCCTGCCCCAGCCTCCCTGCAGCACCGTGCCTGGGCTCACCGTGGCAAACGCAGTGCTGGTGGACAGTCTTCACCTGGCCCAGGAGATGGTCCAGAGCTTCAGCCTGTCCCCTGCGCCGCGGGGCCCGGCCGTCGTACTCTCGCCAGTCTGTGGGGGACAGACTGACATCACCCCTGGCACTCCCTGGCCTTGGGGAAATCCCCTCCTCCCACATCATCTCTGTGCCCCCCGGGCACAGCAGCTGGGCATGCTGGGCACCTCTGGGTGCACTGGGACTCAGGAGATCCCAAGTTCTGTGCCACTCTTCCCAGGAACTCCCAGCTCTGCACAGCTCCCCGTGACCGCTGGCCAAGCCACAGCGTTGGGGGGACATGGCATAGGGAAGGAACAAGGTCCTGTCTGTTGCTGCTGCGCTTCACTGGCCTTAAAAAATAAAATTCTTTCCAGTGTCTTCCTCCAGGTCTTCCCCAGTTTCTCCAGGCGAGTGCTGGGAGCAGGGCTCACCTCGGCAAACACATAAATAAGCTCCCGCCAGCTCCACCCGTTGTGGGACAGCAGCAGGACCAGGAGTGGGGTCAGGGACCTGCTGGCTCTTCTCCCTCAACTTTACATTAATTGCTTTAAACACCCCCTGTGTCCTGCCTGCTGCTGTTTTCCATGGAAAGTTCAGCTCTGTTAACTTTGGCTGGGACTTGCCACTATTTTTAGTAGCTTTAAAAACACCCAGGGAGGTGCCTGACTATATTCTGCTGGGCCAGGGAGGGATCTCTACTGAAGGGAGAAATATTAGTGGAGATAAAAATAAATAAATCCCACTCCTGTCTGATTCACTTCAGCCACACTCGATTGATGCTGCTGGGATGTCGGTCGTGGGGAATGTGAGCCATGTGGGGTCCAAATGGGCTTTAAAGTGGGTGCAAAAATGACAGGGACAGGGTAAAGCCCTGTCAGTGGGCTGTGCTGTGCCCTTGCTATGTGCATTTGTAGACATGCAAGTGGATTTTTGGAGGTTTCCATACCAGAGCTACGTGGGTCTGCAGCCAGAGCTGCTCATGGTGCTGCACATCTCTGACAGTCGCTGTTCACCTCCACCTGCTCAGGGTGCCCACCCCTGCTCCCTGGGCACCCACAGGGCCCACCACCTGCTCCTTGGGACAGGCTCAGCCTCCCCTGGGGCTGCTCTTACTCATTCACAGCACCACACAGCAGGGGACCTGTTTTGGGACCCGTGGCAAAGGGCAGAGGCCATCCTGGAGCCCCCTCAGCCCTGAACTTCACCATTTGGGCTGCTCCTTCCAGCTCAGTCCTCCTGGCCTGTCTCTGCCCAGCACCCCAGGGTGCCTCGTGTGACATTGGGTGGTTGTTCCCCACCACTTTTCCTGGTGCCAGCTTTGGGAGGAGAGTGCTGACAGCCCAGTGCTGGTCTCTCCCAGGCTCATGACCTCCATCCCAGCTCAGTGATGGGGAATGAAGTTCCTTGGGGCTGGCCTGGATGGGGGCACAGGGAGGGCTCCAGGCCACTGCCACTAAGGACTGGGACACTGAGTCCTGGCTCTTGGCCACCTCCTTGGCCTGGCTCAGCCAGGTGGCAAGGAGAACTTAAGGCTGAAAAATTACTATTTGGCAAAGCACCTGATGGCTGGAGGCAGCATCCCAGACTCCCAGGGAGCTGCCACCTCCCCCCCTCCCCACCCTGCAGCCGGTGCTGGCTCCCATGGGTGTTGCCAGTGGTACTTACTGGAAGGGATGGCACAGGGGGGCACGGAGGCTTGGGGGGGACCCCAGCCCTTCATGTTGTAGGCAGACACCCGGACGTAGTACGCCGTGCCCTGCGAGGAGGGAGGCCCCACTCAGCACACAGGCACCTCTCCCAGCTCTGTGTGTGAGGGCAGGAGGGTTCCCCCCATCCCGTACACCAGTACCCCACGAGGAGCACTAAACTGGGAGCCCACAGCCCAGGTCACAGGTTCTTACCTGCCCCTCCTGTACAAAGCCCTTGTTATCAAACACCAGAGAATCCCCGTGGCCCAAGTGGGTGGGTTTGGGGGGGGGCCAAGGAAGGACTGGCCATTGCAAATGGCTCCTTGCCAGAGATGCTGTAGCCCCACAGACATGGTGCTTCTGTAGGTTGGGGTGCTGCTGTTCCCCTGGGATGTGCAAGGATCTGGCCCCTGGAAACAGGGAGCTGGCCAAGCACTGTCAAGGGCTTGTGGCACTGCGACAGTGATTAAAGCCTCTGATTAAAGCCCAGCCAAGCTGCCAGATGTTGTCAGGCCTCCAGGCACTCATGGAGGCAGACAGGAGCCCGGGAAGCAGCTCTGAGAGTGATTGATGGGCTCGGACCAGCTCCTTGCAGCACCACGGCTCCAGGCGCTGCTCGAGCCCCCTCCTGCCACACACCGGGGCAGCTCTCCCACCCCAACAGCCCCTGAGCTCTGGCACTGCTGCCTTGGCTCAGCCCCTCTGACTCACCAAGGGCGTTCCCTGCTCCTCAAGCCTGTGGGCCCTGCCGGCCCACCCCTGGTGAGGGTGACCCCACCTGTCCCAGCATCTCCCCGTGTTCCCATCCTGAGCTCCATCCCACGACAGCTCCCAAGACCACCCCTTCTCCCCGTGCTGGGGACAGGATGGCAGCCCCGGGGAGGGGACAGCTGACAGGCAGCGTGGCTCTTGCAGTTCTCAGGGAGATAAAACAGCAGGGAGCCACAGCCCCACCAGCCCGTGACCTTGCTGAGCTCCAGGACATGGAGACGGGGCCGGCCCCCCCCTCAGTGAGCGACAGGGCTGGTGTGAGGGGTTGGACTGTGCAGGTGGCAGAGGAACGAGCCACTGATTTATTGCACAGGAAGAGCCCGGGTGGAGACGGGAGCGGGGTGGGCGACAGGATAAATCAGGCACAAGCTGAATGGGCCCATTCTGCCTGTCACTCCCCAGGCACCCTGCACAGGGGGGTTCCCTGCTCTCAGGGGCTGCAGCCAGGCTGGGACAGACAGATGCCTCTCCCAGCCCCGCACTCGCAGCTCTGCCCAGGCTGTGCCCATGGAATGCACCAGGGCACAATCTTACTGTTCCTGCTCGGAATGATCATATGAAAAGGAATTCTTAAGGTTGGAAAAGGCCTCTAAGATCACCGACTCCAACAATTCTCCCAGCATTGCCAAGGCCACCATTTAAACCATGTCCCCAAGTGCCACATCCACGTGTCTCTTGAACACTTCCAGGGATGGTGACTCCCTGGACAGCCCGTTCCAGTGCCTGATCCCCTCCCTGCTACAGCTGCAGGGAATGATCCCGTGGGCTGCCCCATGGCCAGTGGCTTTTCCCAGCTGTGGGCTGTCCCCCCGCAGCCCTGACCCCTGTGGGGCACCCCAGGGTCTCACCGACACCAGCCCCTGGATGGTGAAGTGCAGGTTCTTCAGCTTGTCGATCACGGCCTCGCCCAGTGGTGGTGAGAAGGTGGGGGAGCAGCTCCACTCCACTGCAAGAGAGAGACCCCCAAGGTGTCACACGGCCCCAGAGCAGGGACAGGCCACCAGGGTATGGCACAGGCAGCAGCTGAAGAGGGACCACGGGCAGCACAGAAGCTGGAGGTAGCAGAATGAAGGCAAGGAAAAGGGGGATTCCCGATGGGGGGAGTGTCACAGGGAGCTGTGGTTCTCCTCACCAAACCACATCAGATGCGGTCAGCACCTTTAATTGATGGGCCAGAAGTGGGGAATGGAAGAAATCCTCCCAGAAGCTAAAAGTATCTGGTTCAAGTGGGTGAAGGGTTTAGGAGAGGCAGCACAGCAAAGCCCTCCCAGTGTGCAGGATGAGGGAGCAGCAAACAAGTGGCACCCCAAGTTTTGCCTTGGTGCAGGGTGGTGTTTGGTTTGGCTCAGAGCATTTGGGTGGTGGCCAGGTTGTCCTGCAGCCCTGGCTCCTCCTGTGCTCAAGTACAAAAGTGTCCTGACTGGGGCTTGGCAACGCTTCCAAGGGCTCTGCCATGCTGACGTGGGGTGTGAGGGGTGCCAGGCACTGCCGTGGCTGTGGCCCCCTGCACTGCTGCAGGGATCCTGTCCTTACCTTTGTACTTGGTGACAACGGCCGAGTTGACGCTGAGGGGCTCCCAGAAGGTCACCTGCACCGAGGAGCTGCTGGCCACCGAGAGGTGGACGTTGGTGGGGGCGTCTGGCACTCCTGGGGACAGAGAGCGCAGGGACCACTACAGCGAGGACGGTCCCTCTGCCCCCCTCAGTGTCCCTCTTGGGCCTCCCCCCAGCCCCAGGGACACGTTCCCTGAGTGGAACACGTTCTCCCAGCCATGCACCCACACTGTGAGCCCTGGTTACATGGAGTGGGGACACTGATGGGTGCTGGACCACGCCACAGCCCCGCTCCTTCTCCCGGGCCCCCCAGCCCTCCTGTGGGCACTCACGGGCGTGCTCAAACCCTGCCTTCATGCGCTTGTAAAGCCGGAACCGCCACTCCCAGGCCTTGAGCTGCTTCTCCTTCTCGGAGCAGTCGGCGTTGGGCGCCTCGTTCACCACCTGCGCCGTCAGCTCGTTGACACGCTGCTCCGCCTCCCGCACCAGCGTGGAGAGGTGCAGAGAGCGGCTCTCCAGGCTCACGACTGCGGGGAGGGTGGGCACAGACGTGGGCCCCAGCAGGAAGGAGGAAGAGGTGGTTAGGACAAGCCCCAGTTCTGCTGGTAACGAATCCCCACTCCCAGACCCCATCCTCCCCTTGGTGCCCCAGTCCCGGGCTCCGCCTGAGTGCCTGGCTCCCATCGAGCCCTGACACAGCCTGCACCAGAGACCAGCGACCACTTTCCAGCCCACACCCCACTGCCTCACAGGTGCCCTGTTCCACCAGGCTGGAGGCTCAGGTGGTGGGCACAGCACAGCTCCCGGTCCCCACTCACAGTGTGGGCTCTCCTTTGCTCCTGCCTGCAGCAGGGCCCTGGCGATGGGAGCGTTGTTGGTCATGATAGCGATGTCCAGGGGCAGGAGCCCCTCGCTGTTGGGAGTGTTGAGGTCCAGCTCCTCGGGGCTGTACTGCTTCAGCAGCTCCTGCACCCTGTCGAGATCCTGCAGCTCCACAGCCTCAAAGAGGGCAGCATTGCTCTGGAACTGTGTGGAAGGAGAAACACGGGTGGGCTGAGCACGGGGCACCTTCCTCCACCCCACCCCTCACCAGCACCTCACGAACCCAATCAGCCCTTGTCTCAGAGGCTTGGGAGCATCATCCCTTCGCAGACACATCTCGGTGCTGCCAAGCAAACCGGCTCCAGCTGAACTTGCTTCAGGGTGGCTTCGCTTGACACACTCCTGGGCTTCTACCCAGGAGACAGCATCACCCACACACAGACCCTCTGCCCCCACGGGCCCCCTGTCCCCCTCTGGATGGAGCCCAGCAGGCACTGACCAGGTAGGACTTGCGGAGCTTCTCCTTCTCGCCCCGTCCCACCAGGCTGCCCTCGTCGAAGGACGTGTAGTTGACGCGGAACTTCCCCGACAGGTTCCGGTAGAGCCTCTTGGCCGCGTTGGGCGAGGAAGGGCCCGGCGGCTTCCTGGCCTGTGCCAGCTGCAGGTCCCGCATCTGCTGCGTCATTTTAGGGGACGATGACCTGGGAAAAAGCAAGGAGGTGTGGGAAATGAGGTGCAGAGGGTGTGCCAGAAGGGCAGAGGAACAGCTGCAACGTCGGGACAGGGACACAACTCAGGAGAGCCAGAGCAGTGCTGGGTGGCAGTGATGTGAGCGCCTGCAAGCTGGATGCCAGTGCCAGCAATGCCCTCATCCATCTGTTATCACCTGAGGCAGGTCTGTTCCTCCCCCTCACCACTTTGCTGGCCCTGCAGGGGTCCCAGAGGGCTCATATGAACGCTGCAGGTGAGACATTTCCTTCCAGACCCCAGCTGAGATGCCCAAAGCAGCCTCAGGCTGCTCGGCCCTGCCACTGGTCTGGATCCACCACACCAGGGCAACCTCTCCTTACTCCCAGTCTCCACCATTCAGCTCCTACAGAGATGGGCTGCCCCATCCAGGGCTGCCCAGACCCCCTTGGCAGTGGAGGCTGCACCATCCCTCAACCCTTTCTGGTACATGACTTTCCTCAGGGTTATTATTCCAGCAAAGGGCACCCTCTGAAATTGAAGTGGGAGCAGGCAACGGAAAAAATGGCATCAAGGCAATGCCAGGTCCTGATGGGGACCAGTGACTCCAGGGTCCTTCTCACCACGAGACCCAGGCTCCACAGCTGCTCCTCACCTTCTCCATCCACACTGATTACACTACAAAACCCTTTCTTCGCTCTGACTGGTTTGGGCTGGAAAGGACCTTGAAGATCATTTACTTTCAAGCCCCTGCTGTGGGCAGGGACATGATTTTGATTGCTACTTTAAATAGCCATCATAAATATCTACAAGTCACTGGGGAAGCTGGTGTCTTTTCTAGGGTTTCCCAGAGTGGGAGCTGCCCCTCTCCCTGCAGCAAGGACCCTCCTGTGTCCATCAAGACCTCATCCCACCAGGCAAAGTCTCCAGCTTTGGTGTAGCGTGGCAGCATTGCTGTGTGGGGCTTTTGCCCGTGAGTCATCCTTTACAGCATGGAGGGTTTCCACTGGCGTCAAACATCTGATCCCCTTCTTGCCAGAGCCCTGGCACAATTCCCAGACAAGGAGCATCAGGTCTAAAGAGCATTTAGGGTGACTTACCACAGTTTCTCTCAGTTTTGACCCCATACCCCTGTGTATAAGGACAGACATTTGGGGGCAAGGTCTTCCCCGAATTGCTTTATTGGTTAAATATCAAGTGTGATAAAAGCATGACATTTGGCAGAAGGTCATGCCAAAAAGGCTGTGCCTGTGGTGATGATGTTTATAAAGCCATCATCAGGAGACAGGATATTAATAACCACCCCGCTCCGCGCTCTCCGTCGTCCTGATTTCAGATGAGGCACCGTGGGCTGCAGAAGGACTTCAGTGATTATAACCTTTTATTACTGTGATATTTAAGAGTGGAAAATGCTGGGGAGGTTGGCTCCTGGCAATCATTCATCTCACCAGCTTCAGCCTATGGATTTCAGTGTGGCCCAAGCCACGGTGTCAAGTTGCTGCCCCCGGGTTGCTCCAGCACTGGATGTTATTTGAACAGAGGCTTTATGGATCAGTGAACATCAACCACACCAACCCACTGGCCATTTGCAAAGGCAGCCAGGCAGGGCTGGGTGAGTTCTCTGCAGCAGGGTCCTGCTGGTTCTGGTGGGGAGGAAGGGATCAGCACCCACCAGGAGGGTGTCACCACAGGGGGAGAGACCTGCACAGTGCAGGGAAGGGCTGGAGAACCTGCCCTGGGCTCTCCTGGACCTTCCCAGCTCTGGACATGGAGTCCTCAGCTTGAAGCCTGAGCACCTCGTGCTTCATCATGGACATGGAGCAGCTCCTGGCATGGCCACTCCTGAAGTCTCCTCATGCCAAGGCCTCACACGTGGCACGTACAACCTTCTACAGATGGCAAGGACAAGATCCCAGAGACCACAGGAGCAGGAAAGCATCACACAGCCCTGCTGTCACTGGTGGACAGAGATTAAGGGAAGAACCACCCATACCTGAGCCAGCAGAGTGTTCTGGCAGGAAGAGGCAGCCAGGAAGGCAGTTCTGACCCTCGGGCAAAGCCTGAGACACAAAGTGCTGCCTGACATATTTAGGAAAGAGGAACAACTGACTCGAGAGGTTGTTCAGCAAAACCTTGTCCTTTCTCTCATGTTTAAGAGTTTCCTGCTGCCCAAGTTCTCTTCTCTCAACCTCCAGCTGCTGCTCAAGGGTGAAGATGTTGAGGCTCCTCAACAAGATGCCTAATTCTACTGAGGCTCCCCTTCATCTGAGGAGGCAACTATCTCTTCCCTCTATGGAAGTTGAAGCAGACCCTGTTGTAACATATCCCTGTTCTGTCCATGCCTGCAGAATCAGGGTTTAAAATGAAATGGTACTTTGGAGCAAAGCCCTTTTTTCTGCCAATTAAAATACATGGCAAACGAGCCAGTACAGGCAGACAGCACAATTGGGTGGAAGCTCTCTCAGAGATGGTAGAAACAGAGGTGACACAGAGAAATTTCTCCCTGTTTTCCCTCCTCTGATTTGCTTTTAATGAGAAGTAAAGAAATGGAAATTATTCAGCACTCAGGAGTGAACATCTATCTATATTAAACCGGCTGCCCCAGAGATAAAAGAGTTTCCTGCCCTGTGGTTATGAGTCATCTGGACTCAGTGAAATAGTCTTGATTTATCTAGAGCTAAACTTTGCCCTGGAGCAACTGATAGCTGAAAACAACACCCACAGATGTCCTGCCCTCGGGGGCAGACCAGCCAACACCAGCTCACCCATGGCAAAGCCCCATCCTGCAGGGAGGTGTGGGAGGAGATCCCACCTCCTCTGCCTTTAGAGCCTCAGTGCAGCCAAACTAAATTTATCTCAACCTCAATCAGTTCCTGTTGCTAATTATTGTCCTACCTTGTGCAAACAGGGGACAGGTGCTTTGCCTGCCCCAGTGGCCACAGGGATGTGTTTGTGACCGTCAGGGAGGTGGTGTGGGCATCATCAGGTCTGCACTGCCAGAAAACCACATACCAGCAAAAGTCCAACACCCTCTCCATGGAAGAGGCTGAGATTCTGTGGAAGGATGTGTTAGAGCTGGACAGATCCATCAGATTTGGGCCCCTCACAACAGGAGAGACACTGAGGGGCTGGAGCGTGTGCAGGGAAGGGAACAGAGCTGGGAAGGGGCTGGAGCAGCAGGAGCAGCTGAGGGAGCTGGGGGGGCTCAGCCTGGAGAA
>VYXB01002890.1:87663-106159 GCA_013397135.1 Pachyramphus minor
CCCACCCCACCACGGTGCCCCGGCACGGGACCAGCACCACCCAACTCCTGCACAACACCAGAGGAGCTGGGGCACTGCCACCCAATGCAACAGCACTCACACATGCCAGAGCTGACCTTCCCTCCATGCATCTCCGTGGAGTCAGGGTCCAAAGCCTGCAGTCCAAGGGAAGGAGTCAGTTTTTGCCACCATTTTGCCAGAAAACACCCCACAAGTGCTCAAGTGCTCTTGTAACAGCACTAGCTGGGGAGAGGCCACCACCAGCCCTCCTTCCAGCTGGAGTTTGCCTGCTCCTTTAAAGACTGGAGCTTTCCCACTCCGTGCCATGAAAGCAGAAATCTTTGGGATACCATCGTGTGGAAAAGCCCAGCTGAGGATAACGGAGCCTGTGGAGGAACTGCCAGAGCCCCCAGCACAGCCAGGAGATAAGATTTCCACCCTGATAGGAAAGAGCAGCTTTGAAAGCCAAAGGGATCACCAGGTCCAACTTCTGACCACCAGGACATGCCCTTCATGGACTTGATGATCTTGAAGGTCTTTTCCAAACATAAGGATCCCATGATTGTGTCCATCCCTGCACGGATGTGATGTGCTGCTGAGCACACCCCTGGGACAGGGAGAGGTCTACAAACCTCCTTTGCCAGGTCTCACAGGACATGGGAGCACTGGGAAATGCTCTCTCCTCTCATTTAGCATTGTCTCCTCACCTAGAGACCTGCCCAAGCTGACCTGAGCTGTGCTCCTCGCTCTGCCACTGAGGGGAGAGGCAGGGGATGATGCCCACAGCCGGTGCCTCAGTTTCCACAGGGGCAGTGGAGACAAAGACAATGTTGCCTTTGGTGAAGTGCTTTGAAATTTGTCATTGAGGAGCAGTTTGGGCTCCTTCAGCCACCACCCCTGACCTGGGGTGTCCCTAGAGAAGGGGACAGGAGGTGCTCCATGAAGCTGGGGAGCAGTGGGAGCAGTGGCCAGAGTCTCTTCATGGACAGGGATACCAGCAGCTGGCCCCAAAGAGCTCCTCCAGGCATGTCCAACCACTCTTTCCAGTGGCTAACCCGTTTGACCAAATCCGTGTGGGTTTCCAGCAGGAATGCATCATCCCTGCCAAATTTCAAGTCTCTTTTTCAAAGAGTGGAGACACCAGAAGTCCTCAAACAAAGAGACAGGAGAAAGAAAAGAANCAGGAGCCAGCCAGCAGTGCTGGGCATGCTGGCCACTACCACACACTGTCCCTGGCACCGCCACCAAGAGCAGCCACCCCGCAGTGGGGGTCCCCTCGGACCTCTGCTGGCATGTGCCAGCCTGAGAAAGCCCTTCGTGGCTCAGCTTCATGACAGGATTTGCTCCTGCCTCGCTCAGGACCAGCTCCCTGCCCAGCACCCACTGGGGTCTGCTCTGACCCACCCACNGACTGGAGCTTTCCCACTCCGTGCCATGAAAGCAGAAATCTTTGGGATACCATCGTGTGGAAAAGCCCAGCTGAGGATAACGGAGCCTGTGGAGGAACTGCCAGAGCCCCCAGCACAGCCAGGAGATAAGATTTCCACCCTGATAGGAAAGAGCAGCTTTGAAAGCCAAAGGGATCACCAGGTCCAACTTCTGACCACCAGGACATGCCCTTCATGGACTTGATGATCTTGAAGGTCTTTTCCAAACATAAGGATCCCATGATTGTGTCCATCCCTGCACGGATGTGATGTGCTGCTGAGCACACCCCTGGGACAGGGAGAGGTCTACAAACCTCCTTTGCCAGGTCTCACAGGACATGGGAGCACTGGGAAATGCTCTCTCCTCTCATTTAGCATTGTCTCCTCACCTAGAGACCTGCCCAAGCTGACCTGAGCTCTGCTCCTCGCTCTGCCACTGAGGGGAGAGGCAGGGGATGATGCCCACAGCCGGTGCCTCAGTTTCCACAGGGGCAGTGGAGACAAAGACAATGTTGCCTTTGGTGAAGTGCTTTGAAATTTGTCATTGAGGAGCAGTTTGGGCTCCTTCAGCCACCACCCCTGACCTGGGGTGTCCCTAGAGAAGGGGACAGGAGGTGCTCCATGAAGCTGGGGAGCAGTGGGAGCAGTGGCCAGAGTCTCTTCATGGACAGGGACACCAGCAGCTGGCCCCAAAGAGCTCCTCCAGGCATGTCCAACCACTCTTTCCAGTGGCTAACCCGTTTGACCAAATCCGTGTGGGTTTCCAGCAGGAATGCATCATCCCTGCCAAATTTCAAGTCTCTTTTTCAAAGAGTGGAGACACCAGAAGTCCTCAAACAAAGAGACAGGAGAAAGAAAAGAAAAAAGAAAAAAAAAAGAAATTGGCAAAGCTACCATTTTCCCCCAACTTTCTGCTGAAACTTGGGAAAAATAGAGGAAAAAAAAAGGAGAAAGTTCAGCCTGATGCAGACAAGCACGGAACAATCCAGCCCAAACAGTTAAAGCCTGGCAAAGGTAAAAGCAAAGGAACTTCCCCTGGGAAGTGTTATACAGCCTTACCAAAGGTGTCTGCTGGCTCCAACCACAGTGCCCTCCTCGTCCCTCCATGCAGCACACAGGGATGACTTCCCTGCAGCATGNAAGAAAAAAGAAAAAAAAAAGAAATTGGCAAAGCTACCATTTTCCCCCAACTTTTTGCTGAAACTTGGGAAAAATAGAGGAAAAAAAAAAGGAGAAAGTTCAGCCTGATGCAGACAAGCACGGAACAATCCAGCCCAAACAGTTAAAGCCTGGCAAAGGTAAAAGCAAAGGAACTTCCCCTGGGAAGTGTTATACAGCCTTACCAAAGGTGTCTGCTGGCTCCAACCACAGTGCCCTCCTCGTCCCTCCATGCAGCACACAGGGATGACTTCCCTGCAGCATGGAAGATTAAGGGTGGAGATGGCCCTGGAGATGGGAGGCAGCAGTGGGGAGTGAGAGGAGACCACTCTGACCCCAGCAGCTCAGAGATCTCCTGCAGCACCTGGAAGCTCCCTGCTCACACAGTCACACTGAGCAGGAACTTTGAGCCACACACAACCAGCCTGGGCTCCTCCATCACCAAGAGGCTGAGAAACACCTCACAGAGCTGGT
Source organism: Pachyramphus minor (assembly GCA_013397135.1). Lineage (NCBI taxonomy): Eukaryota > Metazoa > Chordata > Aves > Passeriformes > Tyrannidae > Pachyramphus > Pachyramphus minor. Next base: position 90,723 of record VYXB01002890.1, read on the forward strand.
GGTCCCACCACTTGGTGGGTGCTGCTGTCTCCTTCCTCCCCCTCATCATCCCCTGAACAGCAAGACAAAGGGTGGAAACACCCTCATGCTCCTCAGACACCTTTCTCTTCCCACCATGCTCCTCCCTCTGCTTGTCCTGCCTGCTGCAAGACACTTTCCTCTGGACCAAGATGTCCATGAGATTTCCCCTTCATACCAGGGATCTCCCTTTCATACCAAGGATTGCAACACCTCTGCAGTTCCCTCCAGTATGACCATGAGGTTTGGGCTGCTTGCTGTACAAGTCCACTGGCCCCTTCTGGGCATAGAGAAGAACCAGTGGAGATCCTGCAGGATGAAGAGCATCCTTCACACTCTTCAGCAGGGACCAAGGCATCCATCCATCCCAGCCATGGGAAATGGCAGAGGGATGATGACAATAAAACAAAACCAATCAGGCAATTGGGCTATTGGAGAGAAATTAAAGTGTGCTGAGGGTAATGGACTGAGAAATAATCTTATTGGGGTTTGGAGGTATCAGCTACCAGCAGAGGGAAGTGGCCAGAGCACCACATCAGCACAATATTTTATATTTGTCTTTTAAATAAATGTTATTTGCTGCCTGTGCTCTCATTGAGGAAGGGATCTGGCTGAGGGCTCTGGTCCCAGACAGGGAGAACCTGGACATCAGTCTTCTCTGAACATTTTCCTTCTGTCTCTTTCCCAGAGGGCTCAATTTTTCCCACTGAAGTGACATGAGAAACAAATGCAGACAGGAGAGCTGGACCTGCTGGAGCCAGAGCCTGCGGCAGCACATGGAGAGGGTCCAGCCCTCAGTCTGCTCCCAACCTCTCCAGCCTCATCACAAGCACAAGCTGAGCTGCCTCTCCTGACTGGGCACAGAGGCTTGTGGCATCAGGAGGGGAGGCACAAGATCTTCTTCCCCATCTGCACCCATAGGTCAGAGAGAAGCAAAGCTGCATGGACCACGACTCCTCTGCCACTGCAAAGCCCTCTCCAGGCTAAGGACTGGTGGCAGCACCACATCAGTCCCACCAGGACCAGCAGTTGCCCTCAAACCTCTGTCTGTCTGCAGGTGACTCAGGAAATGAGGATACAAAGTGATCATCCACAAGTAGATGATCCCTTTGCAGTGCTTTCCTGAAGGTTAACCCGACTGTCTGGGAGGTATCTGGAGGGCTCACCCCTCCCCATCCCCATCAGTGTGTCCCACCAGCTCTGGGGGAGTGACCTCCTGCTCTCCCTGCACATCCAGAGGCACTGGCCGTGGCCATTCCCAGGCTGCTGGGATACAGCTGAGCTCTTCAACCACATCACCCTGTGATCACATCAAAAGCTCAGGGGCTCCCTAACTGGTGTCCACTGGAGAGGTGTACTGGGAGAGAGAGGGATGGCAGCCCCAGGACAGGCAGCCAAGCCCCCACCCTGCCCTGGACCAAGGGGGTGTCCCCAGACAGAGCCCTCCGTGTTCGCTGGGGCTGCAGCATCTCCTGCCCACATTTATCCCTGTGAATGAACTTCCCAGCACTGTGCTGATGGGAACATCCATGTGCCCCTCCAGGGGGGAGCTCAGGCTGCCTGCAGCCCCTGGGTGAGGGGCCCTGCTGTGGGCTGGCTCCCCGGGAGCCCTGGGCACCCTGGCAGCCCCCAGTGCGGTGTGGAAGTCCAGCTCCCACCCGGCTAATTCAATAAGTCACAGATACCATGACTTCATAAGGCACAGAGGCTCCACAGCTATTAGGGGAATTGGGAGCGGGGGGAGGAGGAGCTGAAATGGAGAAGGGATGGAGACGGGGAGGGTGGAGAGGGGGAAGCTAAGACAAGCAGCAGAACAAAACATCCCATAAATCATGAGGAGCTGCTGAAATACCAGAACAAATGACCCCATAGCTTGGCCATTGTTCCCGAGCGAGGGCTTAAAGCGCTCCCAGTCGAGACAAAGCGCCTCGCGTTTCGTTTCAACACCGCGCCGGCCCGGCCGGGACCTGTGCTCGGCACAGCCGGGCTGGGGGCGGCTCTGCTCCACCCCAGATCCGTGGTGGGACCACCAGGAGGAAGGTGAAGCTCTTGGCAAGGCTGGCTGCCCCACAGCAGCCACTACCAATGTGGTGCCCGCAGCTCAGCCTGCCCAGAGCATCCCCTTGCTCCCAGGTGCCCCCACACCTCCCTGGTTCTGCCACCCTCCCCTTCCACTGGAAGGCTCAGGATCTCATCTTCCCTCTCGTTTTCCCCTGCTCAGACCAACAGCTTCCTGGTCTGGCAAGAGAAAGGGCTCCAAGACTTCTTCTCTGGAGTAGGACAGCTCGAGCAGGGCTGTGAAACCTGGAGGAGCTCTGAGCCCACTGTCTTTATGGTGCTGCTCCTCTCTGCCTCCCAAAAGCTGCTGAAAATTCACTTCGTGCTGGCTGCCCCTGGCAAAGGGACAACTGTCATGCAGAGAGTCCTGGGGCAGTCCCAGATGACCTTGCAGTGCTGCAGGAACTGAGCTGTGCAGCAGCAGCTCTCCCCTGCACTGGGTCAGGAACAGTCAGAAGGATCCAGCACTTCCCACATGCTCTGCAGCCCCACCAGAACCACAGCCCTTGGGTCCAGAAGGCGAGGAGCCCATGGATGGGGACAGGGCATCCCTGCTGCTCGCCCACCTCTGCCACAGCAGCAATTACAGGAGGCTGAGCAGTGCTGGGCACCTCCACAGCATGGATTCCATGCCCAGCAATCCAGGGAGAGCTTCCACACCACGCGGCACCACTTGAAAGGGAAATATTACACTACGAAATTTTTAACAAATTTCATGAAAACAGTCTCCTTATAAAACTTTTCCCTTGCAACCAAACCCAAAGCAGCGGGCAGAGGACGGCAGCACCCACGTGTGCCACCTCTGCCACCCAGCGCGGTCCCCGTGTCCGGTGGCTCCTGCCCAGCTGGGCCTCTGGGGTCTGTGCTGGGGGCAGATCCCTGTGCAGCCCAGTTCTCGGCACAGGGGAAGCCAGGAGCTGGGATTCAGCACCGTGCCAGGGGTCAGGCAGGAGCACGAGCTGCAGGCAGCGCTGTCGCCAACCACCAGACACGCGGCTGCCAGCGCGGCTTCGGCGCTTGTGGTGGGCAGCCAAGGAGCAGAACCGAGATAACGGGATGGGGGAGAGAGGAATGTGCCGCATTTTTCCTGAGCCACCAAGGGAATTGGCTATTCCGACCGTGGATTGCAGGGAGGCTGTCTGACAGGAACAACCCCGGGAGCCCAAACGGGAAAAACAGCCAGTAAGCAAAGGAGGAGAAAACAGAGGGAAATAAGGGTGGGCAAGGGTTGAGCATGAGGAAAGGAGTGTGAGGGGAAGGAAAGCAGAGGAATAAATGGAAGAAGGAAAACTAGGTGGGAAAGGAAGAGATGAAGGGATGCTAGGAAGACAAACCTGCCAAGGCTGAGGCTCCCGCTGAGCACCTGAGCTGGAAGGATGAGAGAGGGAACAGAGGCTCCCAGCTCTGCACACACAAGAGCAAATCAGGGATCACAGTCCTTTTATTGGATTAAGCCTCGCTTAAGAGGGAAGATAAACGTGGAGCATATCTCAGGTGACAGGCACAGGAGGAGAGGAGGCCTCAGTTCTCTCTAAGTGGGGAGAACGGGGATTGCTGGAGTTCTGATGTTGCTATAGGACAGTGTGAGGCCTCCACAGGAGTCACCAGCTTTCACCTTCCTCACCCCAACAGCAGAAGGTGGTGGGCTTCAAACCAAGGCTATCCTTGTGCTGTTTAGGCTTGGGAGTTAGATTAGAATTCCAGACTAGCAGAAAGCAGAGCTTTAATCAACCAGCCCCCAAACCTTCCCTTGTCTCAGTTCCCAGATTTTGCCTCATCTGGAGCACAGCCCCAGCACACACATCCAGCAAAGACAAGGAGAAGGGAATCAGCAAACTTGGACAAAACCAGACATGTGCAGCCCCCAGGTTTCTCCCCCAAGACTGGGAAAGATCCCTGCAGTGCTTCTTTCCAGGCACCTCCCTGCAGCAGGACACCAGCTCACGGGAGCAATGGGTTGAGGTGATCGGGCACATTCACAGCCCGAACACTGGGGACTTTGTGGGGCTGGCTTTAAAAAAAATACCCTAAAAAAGCCTAATAATGAAGTATTTATTTCAGTAAACAACATATGAATGAAAGGAGTGTTTTCTCAATACTTCACTTTTTCCCCTGCCTTCTCTCCCTTCCCCCCAGCAATTTTGTTTTTAATAAGTGGAACTAACGAGGCTCCGCTCGCTGCCGGCCGAGCTGGGGAGCAGGACCATGCTCCACTCTCCTGGTGCAGCACACGGACATGTGCCATGGGAATAAAGCCTCCCTTGTGCCCAGGGGGAACACAATCCATCAGCATGGCCCAGCCAGGGACATGTGCTTTGATGGACACACAGACTGTGAGACCTGCCATGGGAGCATCCCTGAGATTTTGGGTAGGCAGCACAGGACATCCAGCACCTCCTTTATTGTGGCAGCAAATAAACTGCATCTTCTGGCCCAGGGACTGTGGCCCAAGGTGTCCCCAGGGAGTGGGAAAAGGGCCAAGGGGAGCTGAAGGCATCTATGTCCCATCCTACCTGGCTGTGCTCAGGCAGCCACTGTGACACTGAACAGCTCCTTCTCTTCTGCCTTGGCTCCATCCAGTCCTACCTGAGCACCTGAATAACTGGGACACTGGAAAACTGGCTCAGCTTGGCCTGTGTGGGGATGCTTTGGAAGGAATTTCAAGCAGGAAACACTAATTGTTGCCCCAGACTGACACAAAGCAAAGGGAACTGGCAATGTTTGGCTTCTCTACCTCTTCCTTGGCAACAGGTAACAGCAGGTCGAGGGGCCCTCCCTTGCCTTCAGGCCTTGGGGTTAAGATGGGCAGGATTCTCAGAAGGATTTTCCCAAATCTGCTGATTTGGGAAAACATGGTCCATTGCTTTTCCATTGCCCTCCAGCCCACGTGGGCTGAGCTGAACCCATCACACACAGTGTGGGTGTTCACCTCTGCACAGAGGCAGGGGAAAGGATGCAGTGGTGGCCCTGGGTTATAAATACAGACAGATTTGATGTAAGTATTTGCTCTGGAAGACAAATTAGGCATCTGTAGATTGGCCACGGGCTGAGCCATGTTTTCCATCCGCCACAGCAGCCTCACCAGCAGCCCAGGATGGTTTGCAGAGGCTACCTGAGGATGCTGATCCTGCTGGGATGGGCACAGGTCCCTGGTGACATACAGGGAACACAGAGAAAAGCTGTTCACGCCAGGGAAAAGGCCAGGGGATCCCTTTGGAGGTCTTGGCTGCAGAGGAGGCTGAAAAAAGCCTCCAAATGCCTTGCCAAGGAAATGTGGGCACATGTGGACCAGGCACGGCGGGAGGTGCAGGTGCCCTCCTCACCAGAGCTCATTTCCAAGCTGGTTTACAAAATCCCTCTAAAAGAGCATCATCTACTGCTGCTGCGAGTCACTGCTGCACAAGGTGCTTTGCCAAACACAAGACAGATGGTTTCCCCCAGGAAAACACTATGGAGTGAGGGAAAATGTACCACAAACATCCCCCACCAGGGCTAAACTGGGATCCAGGGGCTTCAAAGACACACGTAAAGGGAGGAAAGAGATTTGCTGACTTCTCACGCTTGTTTGTTATGAATAAAGACAAAGTTTGATTGTTTTTAATGAGCTCTTTGCTGGTTTTCCCATTTGCTACATTACAAATTCACATATTTGTCTATCCAGGACATGGAGAGTAATTGCAGACCAGGTTTCCTGATGACACCATCTTAGCAAAGGGAAGAAAGTTGTGCAAGTGGAGAAGGAAGCAGTCTGTCCCCAAATATCCTGAATTCTTTGTCTGGCTCATTAATAGCTGGTGAGCTTTGATGCCCAATGAACCTCAAAGATAGAGGAAGCCTTTGAGGAGGGTTCCACAACCTCACACTGAAGTGTTAGAACACACAATAAATGCCAGAAAGATCTCCAAAAAAAGCAGGGAAAATGAAAACCTAACTTGACATTCTTGCAATTTCTAAGCATTTCTTTTTTTTCCTACCTTTTTTTTTTTTTTTTAAGTTTTACCCTCCTTTATCCATCTAAGGAAGCAGAAAGCAATGCAATTCCCAGCTCTTTTAAATATCCTTAGCAGGTCACCTCTAACACTGGGAGGGTTGACTGTGATCTGCTTCCAAGACTGTTGCATCAGAGCTCAGAAACCCAGGACAGGGAAAGGAATGTTGGGGAAGGGGAAGGGGAAATGGAAGGGGAAGGGGAGGGTCCAGTGGATGGGGTTGCCAGAGGTTGTGTGCTCATGTGCCCCAGCACACACACACTTCCAACACCCACGTGAGCCCTGAAAGACTTCCAGGGCTCAGTTTGTGGGGTCTCCTTCAACCCCCCAAGGAAAGAGCCCCTGGGGCCCCTCACTGCTCCCTGCACTGGGGCAAGGGGGGGATGTTTTGGGTGGATACCCTGGGGCAGCCTCTGCAGCAGGTGGAGGGGTTTGAGGGGTGTTGTCCCGTGGGACGTGGCTTCGACAGGGACAGAGAGAGGCAGCAGCAGGGGAAGGGGACAGGAGGGGCACTGGAGAGGCAGGAGCTCCTTCCCCCAGCCCTGTCCTGCAGCTCTTACCATTCAATGCTCAGAGACCTGGGCCGGAATGCAGACAGCTCGGCCGAGGCATACTCGGCTTTCCTTCTCTTCTCCTGCTTCTGCTTCACCGACAAGCGGTGGGCAAACCTAGCGAGGCTGCTTTCCGACCTGGGGAGGGGAGAGGAAAGGTGTTAATGGCACTGAAGTGCCTGGCTCCCAGGGCCACATCCCTGCAGATGCTCAGCACTGAACCGAGGGGGCTCCCAGAGGGTCAGTGGCACAGGGATGGAGTGGGAAGCAGAGGAGCAGCAGGTTTAGGATTCTTTGAGCAGGCCAGGACCAGCACAGAGCCATGTTTGCCAAACTGAAGGTGCAGGCTGGCAGGCTGAGGGCTCCAGGTCCTGCTCCCTCTGCAGCAAAATCAACTCCCCAGGTTGTGCATTCCTGCTCAAACTCCAACTGATGGTGGCCAACACTGGAGAAACAGCCAGTGGAGAGAATCAAAGCTGACCCCTGCCTCGGCCACACACTCCTTCAGAGAAACCCTGGAGCCCCTGTGGCCTTCCAGACACTGGGACAGCTTCCCTGAGGAGGACTGACACAGAAATCAGCCCACATTGGAGAGGTGACAGAGGAGAAAACAGAAATGTGTGGGAGCAAATGGGTTCAACTGAAGGACCTGTGTGTGCTAACAAAGCCCCTTCCCACCAGGTGGGATGTCCCAGACATCCCTGAGGCCTGGGAAAAGAGCATCCACAGGCTCTGGGAACACACTGCACACCCTTCTCCACTGCAGCCCTCTCCTGAGGAGAGCTGCTGTCCCAAGGCACATCTGCACTGTTTCCAAGCCCAGTGGCAGAGAACTGACACTGAGGTTTCCTCAGGAGGTTCTGCCTTGCAGAAACCTTCTCCTCTCCTCTCCTCTCCAAAAAAAGAAAGAAAAAGCAAAGGTATTTCTCAGAACTGAGAGCTCCCAGCCTTTCCTCACAATAATTAAGCCAGCCCCAGCCAGCTAACAGTTTTTTCCCTGATACATTTTAAACACAGACATCTTCAATTCATTAACTCTGGTTATTGATTTATTTTTCAGCTTATGAATTGCTGTTGCTGGGGACGGGGTGGAGACAGCTTTCTGGAGAGGGCTCTTGTCTCCCCAGCCACTGCCGGCAAAGAGCCGCTCAGACCTTCCAGGGTCATTCTTTACATTCTTGAGAAGAAATCCTACTTTGATGTAAAGGATGAGGTTTGCCTTAAAAGAAACCCAGCAAGAAACCCAAACCCAGCTTTCTCGCAGCCGGAGGAAGAGGCGGTGAAGAGGAGCGATGTGGGACCCCAGGAGCAGAGCCCGGCACCAACACCATGCCCTTGGTGTGGTGTCAGAGCTCAGCTGCCATGGATAAGAACCCCACTTTTGGAGGGGTGAGGGGTGGGCACAGAGCCAGTGCTCTGCAGCACTGACATGGTGTGAACCCCAACCTTCAAGCTGGACAGAGCAACTGCCAAGAAGAGCTGGTGGGGGAAAACAGGGCAACAGGGCTGCGGAGGAAGGAGAGTTAGTCCTGGGGGCAGTGTGTGCTGGCAGGGCTGGAGAAGCCACCTGGGTGCTCAGGAACATGTGGCCTTGCTGTGACTCCCTAATCATGGCATCAAAGGGAAGGCACAGGGAGAAAGGTGATGGATGCCCAGGGCAGGTGCTGCCTAGATCTGCCTGACCCAGGACAGACAAGCCAGGCCACATACAAGCCAGAAGTTGACCAAGAATCTTGGGGTGCTGCTTTCACCCCCTAGAGCAACCTTCCAACCTGCCAGCCACCACCTCCAGCTGCTCACAGCCCCGTGAGAGGAGATGGCTGTGAGAGCTCTGACAGGCCAGCACCTCCCCCTTGAGAGCTGTCAGCAACTCATCCAGCCATGAACCAGCCTCCTCTCACCTCTGCCAGCCCCAAAAGCTCCAGCAGAAGCATCACTAATTAGAAGCCAGGAGCACATTACAGATCATCTGGCTATTTATACAGAGCTGCTTTACATAAACTGTGCTGCAGAAGGGGGAATGAATCATACCTGCTCTGCCGTGACTGCAGCCTGCTCTGCCCCCCTCCCCTCGCCCCACCGAGGCCCTGCTTGTGGGTCAGCTCCCCTCAGCTCCTCTGCTGGGCTACTCCCATCCCCCAGGGTCAGGGTGCTCCCAGGGCGGGGATGCTCCCACAGCTCTGGGCACTGTGCTTGGGTCTGGGCTCTGTGGTGTTGAGCCTCTAACACGGGATGGGGGATGATGCCAGGTTCTCCCTTCTACTTCCCAAGTGCTTTCCAAACACTAATAGATGCCCCTGTCCCTTGAGAAAGATCAGCATTAGGGATTTTAAGGGAGAAGCAGGGAAACTGAGGCATGGAGACGCTGTGCAGGTGAGACAGGCTCCCTGTGGTCGGCAGCATCCATCCCTTCGTGTGCTTCACTGAAGATTTCTCTGCCTTCCCCCACCAATACCACACACTCAGCACCACAAGTGCTGCTCTGGGGAACAGGCAGCCCCAGGGAGCCACTGTCACCTTGAGTCAGCTTCATCCCAGCTACGGGATGGGGACAAGGCCAGCACTGCTCCCCCAGCCCTGCCACTGCATGGCAGGATCAGGGCTCACCTGCCCAGCCCTCCAGCAGAAGCAGCATCTCTGCAGCAGCTCAGCCTCTGCGTGGTCAGGGCTGGGCAGGCCCAGCTGGCACCTGCCAAGGCTCTGTGGCAGTCCCTGCACCCCGAGGGGACACGTGGGAAAAGCCATCAATTGGAACATCAACCGCAGCGCCGGGGAGAATTGTCTCCTGACAACCAGAGAAGGTTGTTCAGCTACTGTGCTGTATCATAAATCACACCTCTATGACTTGCCATCTGTCAGCCAGATTACACATGTTCAGAGTCCCATGTCAGCGTTTAAGTCAGAATACGGCATCATTTTCCCAGAAATAATTATTGGTGCTGAAGGCTCTTGCAGAAATACCCATCATCAGCCCTTCCATCTGAAGCTCTGGACAGAACAGAGCTGGCATTCCCAGAAGGCAGGACCACTGCTGCAGCACAGGGATGCACAACCTCCATGTGACATGTCTCCCATAAACCCACTGCTTCGGGCACACGAGGGGGTGGCAGGTCTGACACAGCAAACCCCCCACCCTGGCACCAGCCACGGCACCCAGCACCCTGCACAGAGCAGGCAGGGGCAGCCAGAAACAGGGGCTGCTGCTGAAGGGAGATGGGGACAGTGCTGTCCCCAGCCTGGTGTGCACTGAGGGCCCTGGAGTGTCCAAGCAGGACGAGCAAAGGGTGCCCTGAGCAGCACTCAGACCCCAGCCCGCCTGAGGGGAAAGAGTTGGGCTCAGTGCAGGGCACAGCTCCCACTGCCCCGAGGTGCTGGGTGCCACCAGCACGTGCCCAGCTCTACACCCCACATGTCTTCTGGGAGACCAACCCCACCATGGGCAGCTGCCAAAGCCTCTGGTCTGCCAAGGCAGTGGGAACACAGGTAGGGCACGGGTATGGACACGGAGGGCTGGCAGCCTGTCCCCATCCTGCCTGTGGCTCAGGCAGCTCGCTGAGCCGGCTCAGAACACATCAGCACAGCACAGAAATCCCTCAGCTGCCCTTTGGGATGAGGACAAGGGGCTGAAGTGCCACTCTCCACCCCCTCAGTGGCCAGGCAGGCGGATGAGCAGTGACATTTCCCAAAGCTCAGCACAGAAACACACAGGGACTGGATTCATCCCTCCGGTTTCACCCTCCGGGCACAGGCATGAACCCAGCTGGGAGTTCACGATGCCACATCCCCCACGCCACAACTGGGAAGTGATGACAAGCAAAATCCTGGTCCCCTCGGCTCTGCATCCCTCCCTCCCCTGCGGTGCCCCTGGAGGAACACCGTGGGCTGATCTGCTAAGAAGCCTTTCAGCAGTTTGCAGCCGGCGCGGGGAGCGTGTGCCCGCGGACACCCGGGGTGCCAGTGTGTCACCTCACCCACTGCTGGCACAGCCCGACCCGGCCGTGCCATGGCCAGAGCTGCAGGGAGACCGTGGTCCTGGCAGGTACAGTTGCACCAAGCTGTGGGTGAGGGATGACTGAGGTCACCAGAGTGCCAGTCCAGGCACCAACACCTCTGCTCCACCAACACACTCAGCCAAACCCCTGCCCACCACACGGGCACCAGCCAGCCATCCCACAGTGATGGAGATAGCACATCCAGGCAGGAATAGCTCCCACTTGTTGCACGCCTTAGCCTGAGACTCAGGAGCCAGCACGTGCCTGTACGTGGCTCTGAACTACCCCAGCTCCGGGCAGGCAGCTCCCAGCCTCTTCCATCGGCACAGGCACAGTCCTGGGATGAGCCATGGGGTGGCTGTGGGCAGCCCAGGCACTTGGCAGCAGGCAAACAGGCAGCGTCTCAGCTGGTCCTCCCTCCTTTGGGAGCAGCCACTGCACAACCAGCCTGGAGCTGGGCTTATCCCCACGGGCATCCTGGTGCAGCCAGCCTTGGGAAGGCAGCTGTGCCTGGGTGAGCAGGGCTGGGAGCACACAGCCCTGTGCTCCCTGCAGCCACAGGGTCTGGCTGCTGGCAGAGTCCTCTTTGCACAGGTACAGTTGAAATAAAATCGAGCGACAGTAAAGCTGCAAAGGTACTTCCCGAGCAGGCAGCAGTCTTTCGGGGGAGAGGGGGTTTGGAAAGGGGAAGCTCATGGCCATGAACATGCAGTCACAGCCTCTGGTCACAGCCCCTGCTCACTGGCAGCACGCTCCCCACTGCCCACGGCTCTGTCAGGAGTGTGTCCCCAGGCAGCAGCCGGGACAGGACCCCCGAGAGCCGTGCACAGCGGTGCCGAGCGGGGAGAGATGTCCGGGAGCGGCGCGAGCGATGCTCACTCACCTGCACAGCCACAGCCTCTGCTCCCTTCCCTCCCGGCGCTGCCGATCACCCACTGCCGGAGCAGCAGCTCATCCAAGAGTGGCTCTTCGTGACAGTCCCCTCTACGCACACTCCCATCCCGGCCGGGTCCCCTGCTCCCACCCGTCGCCCGACCTCCTCAGCCGCCACCTCCGCTTCCCTCACCCATCACCTCAGGTTTCTCGTTTGCTCTGTGCTTGGCTCTTTTTTTTTCTTTTTTTTTTCTTTTTTTTTTCCTCCCAATCTTGTTTTTTTAGAAACAAGATTAGCAGAGGGGGAAATAAAACAGCCCCATGTGACTCAGATTCCGACACTGAAGAATCTCCTGGTTGCGCTCGCCGCGGCTTTACATAACCACGAGGCTGTGCGGGCTCAGACGGGGGACTGGGCTCGGACAGGGGGGACAGGGCTCAGTCAAGGAGGGCCAGGCTCACATGAGAGGGGGATCAGGCTCAGGTGAGGAGTACCAGGCTCAGCTGTGGAGGCAGAAGGCAGCAATGCCTCACCTGCGCTGGCGCTGGGCTTGCTGGGACACTTCTGATGCTACAACATGGCACCAAACCCCACTGGCATCCCCAGAGGACACCATGAGACCCTGTCACCCTCCACGGCCCTGCTTTGCTACCTGTTGCCATTGAAAAAGGGAGAAAGCAGAGGTAGGGATGCTGAAAACTGCCCTGAGTGCCACCAAAACCTCTGGGGTCCCCAGGTGAGCTTTGGAGGAGGAAGCCCCAAGGCCTCTCACACTGCCGTCCTGCCCCTGCCCTCACTGCTCTGGAAAGTGGTTTTGGCCACTGATCTCAAATCTTCATGGACTCATGGGTGACCATGCAGAGAATCTGGTGAGCTGCAGACAGCCATGTACTCCATGCTCTGGACATTCCTCCTCATCAGTCTCCCAAATCCATGAGCAATGTCTGTGGCTGGGGCACACAAACCATGGATTGAGCTCTTCCACCTCTGTTTTGGTGACCAGCACAGGACAATGCTCAGAGGCACTTCCCAAGCCCAAAGAGGTGCTGCACACCTGAGCTCCAGGTGAGCTGGGAAGCACTGAGGACCCTGTGTGAAGCCATCCCCTGTGTGTTCCCTAATCTCCAGGACAGATTTGACTGCACATGGCCACAGCTGCCTGCCAGGGTCACCCACCCAGGGCTTCTGCTGATGGTGTCCCATGTCTGTTTGGGACACTGCCCTTCTGCTGCACCTTGGAGTGCTCACCTCAGCTGGGTCTGCAGGGCAGCAGAGCATCTCAGGAGGTTGTGCTCCTCAACCAAAGGGCAGGGCACTGGTTTATCCACAGCTTCTCCAAGTCCCTGGCTTTCCTTTGGGACTTCAGTGTCCCACTTCTCAGGCTGACTCAGCTGTGATTAGTTGGTGAGCTGACACTGTTACAGCCCCAGGCCTGGCCGTGGGCTATGACATGAGGAAACCTCTCCCCCCGGCCACGCTGGTGTTCAAGAGGGGCTCATTTACCTCCCTGATGGGCTCAGGACAGATCAGACAGCACAACACAGCAGCTCTGGGCAGCCACAGTTTGAGCAAGTGATGAATTTGGACACATCCACCCAACCAAACTTTTCCACGAGTTATCCCACTGGGCTGGGGAGCTGGGTGATGTGCTGAGCTTGGGGGATGCTGCAGAGCAGGAGCCAAAGGCTTGTGCAGTGCTGAGGGGATGAGCTCTGCCAGGGTGCTGGCTCACCCACCCACCAAGGGCACAGCTTCTCAGCCCAAACCAGCCAGTCTGGTGAGACCCAGCCAAGCTGGGGGGGCCTATTTTGACCCCATGAGGAGGGTGCTCAAGGGGAGGACAGCTGGGCAGCAGGCTGAGGCTTCCTGAGGCCAGGGAGGGAGACTGTGGGGATGCTGCAGATGGGGAAAGAGTGACAGGAGTTTTATGAGAGGGTAGAGAAAGAAGGCAGAGGTCTCAACAAGAGGGAACAGGGAGAGGTGTCTGCAGCTCTGGACAAGTTGATCCTGAGACCCTGATGTGCTCCTGCCCGTGCCACAGCACAGCACAACATGAGCCACCCCTTTGACTCCCCTAAAGCAGTAAAGGAGAGATGGGTCAGAGAGATCATCCCCCAGTAACCACAGCCCAGGGCAGCCCCTTCTCTGGCCCAGCACACAGACCAGCTGAGCTCACTGGGGACTCGGGGAAGGGATTTTTGTAACAGCAAATCTCTCGGTGATCACTGACATTTGCCAGATATTGGGGGGCACAATCGGTGCCCAAAGATCGTCAGTGAGTGCTACTCTGCCAAGGCTGGCTCTTCACAAGCTGAGCAGGCACTGGGACTGATGCTGGGCTGGCTTCCCTGGGAAGGACCAAGTTGGACTCTGCAGGACCTGGGTCTGCAGCCAGGAGCCAGGCAGAGCAGACGGGATCCTCTATTTAAAGTATGATAACAGGGTCACAAAAACTTCCGCCAGCAAAAGCACTTGGATACCTCGATCTAATTATAGCTGGCATTATCAGGCTGCATTACAATTAGCAAGTCAGTGGCCAGTCTCTATTTCTGGTCTGCAACACAAGGCGGGTCGGTGTTCCCAAGGATGAGGGAGAAGGGAAGCAGGGGCAGAAGGACGGAGATACTTGCGGTGTGTTGAAATGAGCAGCACAGCTGCTTCCGAGTGCCCTGCAAAGGCAGGGGGTATTGGGAGGGTGTTTACGTGGAAGGCCAAGGAGAGAAACACAACCCACCCCTTCAGCACAGCCTCTGCCAGGCATTGGGGGCAGCTTGTGACCCTGTGCCCCCTCGCTGCCCTCACCCGCCAGGTGGGCTCCGACGTCCCACCAGACCTTGGAGCAGAACCCCGACCTGCCTTTTCACAGAACTAAGGTTGGAAAAGCCCTCTAAGATCATGAACCATAACCCAACTATTCCCCCAGCACTGCCAAGGCCACCACTAAACCACCCAAGCACCACATCTACATAATGTTTAAATCCCTCCAGGGACAGGGACTCCACCACTGCCCAGGGCCTGACCACCCTTCCAGTGAAGAAACGTTCCCCAATATCCAATCCAACCTTTTCTGAGCTATTTGGAAGCCAGATTAAAGCAGCATCCAGGAAGGAACCCAACCACACATCCTACTTGAATCCCACAAAGTCTATTCCCGTTGGCCTGTCCAGTGTTCAGCACCAGGCCAGTTGTTTCAGGACAGTGGAAACAGATGAAAGCACCAAGAATACCTGGAAATGGATGGTGTTTTTAGAACTTCTTTCTTGTTTTCTTTGAAAACCAGACTTTTGTCAAACTTACAGCATTTGATGCAAAGAATGTGATGCTAATCCAAGCAGAAGGAACTATCTGATGAGCCCCAAATTAAAATGTTCCTTTGTTTTGGCTTTCAAACATTGCATTTTAATACTAATGAACACCCTGAATGGAAGGTAAATTTGCATGTTCTTCTTTCACTAAAAATTCTCTGTCAAAACAATAATTTTATTCATTTGCATTTTGACAATAACAACTGTCCCCCCTCTGACCAACATCTGTGCTGTGACAGAGACGCTGGGTACGTGTGCCACAGCCTGGTGAGTCACACTGCACCCCCAGCATGCCCATCCCACTGGGGGGCCTGGGACCAGCACCAGCATCATCTCCCTCCCTGGGCACACACCTTCCAGTTGGGAACCCAATCCCAAATGGGTACAAGCCAAGGAGGCAGTGGAACATGAGACCCCATTGATATGAACGTGGCCCAAAAAGGGGCAGCAGGATTCTGGAAGGGGTGGAAAACTGAAGACAGTGTAAGATGATCTGGAAGTTTCCTCTCTCTCCCGATTCTAAGCAGTATTTAGGCTGGGATCTGCATGCCTGCCACCTTGTCACATTGAGATCCTGTTGTCACCATTTGGTGCTGTAAAACAGCTTAAAAGAGGAGAAGGACCTGGGGGTGTTGGTGGGTGAGAGGCTG